>JAJAGP010001925.1:0-147410 GCA_025084515.1 Ancistrus triradiatus
TTCACTATTGGCTTATATGCAATAGCTTTTATATCCTCTATTATACTCTTCATAATATTTAATTTTCTGTAAAATCTTAGTCTACGTGTCATTTTATTTTCATTATGATATTCAGAAATATGTTCTCTCTGTTAATATTATTTAGTTTATTGTTATTGAAACTATTACTATGAACTTAATTAGATAACTTAGTTAATTTTTATGTATAACATCTAAGCTACCCAAGGAGGTTTGGGTACCTTTTTGAGTCTTGGTCCTCCCAAGGTTTCTTCATTATAACTTTCAGGGAGTTTTTCTTTGCCACTGCCGCCCTAGGCTTGCTCAGTTTGGGACTGGTCTTATAAATTAGAACAATCTAAAATTGTAAAGCTGCATTGAGACAATGCTCCACTGTAAAATGTCCAACTCAAAAGGGCATGACTGACATGAGTGAACAAGCAGCTCCAGCCTCAGAGTTTAGGTCGTCACATTTAATCCTCACTCGCATTGAGGTGTTTGGTTTAGAACAGTTTTGTCAGATATCGGTTGCTGTTAAAGACAGCTCGATAAATCACGTATTTCACCATCTGCGAATTAACCAATGTGCATATGAAGATTAAGACAAACTTCAGGACTCAGCTGTTCACAACAGGCTTAAACCAGCCAAGATACCAGCGCAAAACACACTCAGAAAACCTTAGTGGACTCACTCTGGAAAAAAGTGCCTTATGGCAAGAAAAGCAACAGATGGCAAGACATAAAATGCTGTCACCAATTATGCTGTGAAAGACACGGTGCCAGTTCACATGGTGATGGAGATGGGTTCAAACAACTTTTGAGTACTTTAGACCCAAAATATATACTGCCAAAGTGTGGTCTAATTATCATTAGACAAATCCCAGAAAAATACTGAGCTTTTTTCAATATCACACACCCCTATTATTGTTGCTGCACAGCTGCAGACGAGCCTAAAATCACCAAGGACAATGCCAATCTTTGGTTACAGAGATAAAAAACAAAGCACACCACAACAAGACTCTAGAGCACTGGAAACATTCTCTTGAGCGATGAATCCCACTTTACTGTCTGGCAGTCTCAGGGCTGAATCTGGGCTTGGCAGTGATGTGCGATCAGGCCTTTCTAACACTTCAGATAAGGGGTAACAAAAAGGTGTATGTAAAATATTATAAACATATTTATTTCATGAATAAAGTCAAATCAAAAACATCATTCAATTCAAAATTTTTAAATTAGCTCCCTTCCTGTGACAAAAAGAGGTCTATGAAGACATGCTGAGTTTGCTTTGGAACACTCAAATCCATATATGTAATCATCAGCTGTCATGTGTCCACAAACTTTTGGCCTATAGTGTAGCACATAACATTCCAGGCTTTTCTGAGTGAAACATGTTCTGCAGCAGTCTGAACGGTTACTCTCCTTCCACAATCATGGGCACTCAAATCACAGAAGCTCTTGATGCCAAATCATTCTGGCCTTCCAGTCGGTGCAATCAACCTCATCCTACTCACTTGCTCTTAGCACTCCAACGTGACGTAAATCATGAATGAAGGGCTGCTTCTGGCAAGAGTCACGAGTAGGAGTGATGAGCGAGCTGATGCTGCAGCAGGGGGGCAGAAATGTCTTGGTACATCCTAATTCAGAATAAATTCATTCACTTTCTCATCTGCTTGATCCCGATCAGGATCGCGGGAGAGCCGGTGCCTAGCCGGCATCACTGGGCGTAAGGCAGGAACCTCAGACAGGGCGCCAATCCATCGTAGAACACACACTAGCACACTCATACACACACTGACACACTAGGGCTACTTTAGTGTAATGAATTAACCCAAAGCATGTCTATGGACTGTGGGAGGAAACCGGAGCACCTGGAGTTAACTCATGCAGACTCCACAGAATCCTAGAAGAAGCTCTCAAAAGTTCAAGGAGGTCCAAATTTCCTACAGTCACCATTACATGATATATAAAGGCCTACAGTGGTATGAAACAGTTTGGGAACCCCTGATAATTTTCATGATTTTTCTTTATAAATCATTGGTTGTCCAGCTCAGCAATTTCAGGTAAATATATCATATAGCAGATGAACACCGTGATATGTGAGAAGGGACATTAAGGTGTAGTAGGTGTGGGGTTACAGAAAGGGGTGCATAAAATTATTCAAACAAAAAGTAGGCAGGTGCATAAATTGGGGCACCCGTGGCATGTGAATACCTGTAGCACTAATATTGAACACGAATTTGTTTGTAGCTCATTGACCCTTGATCTACGGGCATACACAAGGGGGGGTGAATCCAACTATGAGAAGTGTTAAGGTGGCCAATTGGAAGTTTTTTCTCCGCTTTGCCTCTCTCTGAAGATGGCCAACATGGAGCCTCAAAACAACTCCAATGGCCTGAAAACAAAGTTGTTGTTCAACATCATGGTTCAGGGAAGGGAAAACTCCGGGGTCTGGCAGGGGCGGAATTTCAGCTGTCAGTTTCCGGCTGTGAGGGGACATAGTGGGCAATGGGAAGACCACAGGTCACAGTTCAGTTTAAGGAACTCCCGAAGTTGCAGACCAAGAAAAATCGGGGTGGGTGTGTGGGGTTTTTGGTGGGTGTTGGTGGTTGTTTTGTTGGTTGTGTGTTTGGGTAGTTTTGTTTTGGTCAGGGGGTAGTTTGGTGCATGTTTGTCATGTGTTTTTTGGATGTTGTGGCAGCGGTGGAGGGGGTGGGGGGGCTGGGTGGAACAGTGTCGTTTTAGGCGACAGCCACAGGACTCGCCACCGCCAAGACCGAACATGTTTTCCCAGGAACCGTCAGCGGGGTCGTTGGGGGGGTGGGTGGGTGGCAAGGGGGGCACGGGGGGCAGGTGGTTTTGTGGTTGCGGTTTTGGTTTTCATTGTTCGAGACAGGGGGCACGGGGCACAAGGAGGAGGCGGAAAGGGGGGAGAGGAAGGCCGAAGAAGCCGGGGCGGCAGACGAGTGTGGGGGGTGCCACGTCGGGGTTCTGGTGTTGGGGTCGGAGGCACTGTGTTGGTATATACGTGTGGGGGGGTGTCTCAGGGGCACAGGGGGGTGTGATTCGAGCCACGGCACTGTGTTTGTGGAAGGAACGGGCGGGGGACGTGTGGCAGGAACTAAAATTGAGTATTTGGACAGAACAAGCGGAAAAAGAAAACACAGCAGCCCACGCAAACCGGCTACCACCCCACATAAAATGTGGTGGCGGTTCCACATGCTGTGGGACTTGTGTGGCCAGTGCAGGTACGAGGAATCTTGTTAAAGTTGAAGGGTCGCATGATTTCCATTAATATCTCCAGATTCCTTGAGAAACAATGTTCAGAATCGTGACAAAGTTGCACCGAGCCAACGACCCCAAACCCTGCTCAAAATCTACTAAGCATTCAATCACGAGGAACCAATACAAAACGTTTCTGGAATGGCCATTCAATTCCCCAGACATGATATTACTGAAATGTGGGGGCGGTCCAGTGTGCGGGGTTGCAGTGTGGTAGAACCAGCAAACTGACTGAACTTGGAGATGTGTGGTGTTCTCTGCAATGATGAATTTGTTTCCGTTGTGGCAAGCGTCTGCAAGAAACCAAGCGCATGGTGTGTGTGTCGGTGGAAGGCTGGGGTTGTGTGGAAGCGGTAGGCGGGGCGGGGTGGTATTGGGGGGGCCCAAAGGGAGGAAGGCAACCTGCCGAAGGGGTTGTGTGGGGGGAAGAATTCGCACAACGGGGTGCTTGTAAAGCCTAAGTAGGGTAACTGCAGTGGGCACTGGGCGCTCAAGACACGGGGGGCGGAGGTTCGGCGAGTGGTGAGGAGATGGTGGGAAGGGCGGGGCAAGGGGCGGAGCTGAACAACCAATGATGTTCAGAAACGAAAAGCATGAAAATATCATGGGGGGGGTGTTGGGGGGGTCGCGGGCAGGTCAGGTGGGGGGATGGCGGGTTGGGCAGACCACGGTGGGGGTGAGGGGGAGTCCATGGAGGTCTGCAGCCCCAGCAAGCTGGGTTGGTCCACAGCCGGCAACAGCTGTGGTGGGTGAGTGGGCGAAGAAGATGCACATCATGCCGTGGGGTGGTGGTGGGTCAAAAACTTATAATCAACCCATTCAATCACAGCAAAGGCACACATGTTGATGAACAGTCAAAATAAATCGCCACACGCGGGTATGGTGCCATAATTCTTAATTACCACTAAAAATGGATGGTTAGCTTTGGATTGCCTCAAGGTCAGATCCAGTGTCTGCGCTTCTGTGCGAGTGGTGCTCTGCTTCTCCCCTGACAGCTGGGAGACGGATTTTTTAATGGGAATGTAATGACGAGGCTGACAGCTCGCTCCAAATGAACCCTGCATAGCACGCTCCTCAGAAGTCTCTCTCATCTTTCAGCGATTGTGTGCAAATGCTTTAAAACTGAAAAATTGCATGAAAAAATATTTAATGATTTGATCAAAGCATCAGCACGATCTTAAAGGCCTCGACTCAGAGACATGTTAAAATAGTTAACCTGTCTGAGACTCCTAATTATACAGTTTGTTTTTTTTGTTTACGTGTTAAGACTGAGATAGTTTTGTATTTCAAAGACAACTCTGAGTGGTTATGAAAGCGAAAAGAAAAGGGTTGCACTTACAACAAGCTGCTCTATGGAATCAGGAGCTTGTTCCACAAAATTGTTTCAAGGGAAACAGTAATTATTCCGAAGACTCCAAGGAATCAGGGACGTTGCTTCATTAAATCAGTACATTGCTCCATAGAATCCACAATCATTTTATGCAGAAGCGTGCGAAAGTCTTAGACCAACCAGTAGATTTGTTGTTTAGCAATGGTAATGAATGACCATATATTATATATAAATAAATATGAATCTAAACTCAGGGGTCCCTCCAACCTTTTTTCCCTGGGAGCTACTTTTACAAAAGAAAATGGCCAAGAGCTACTCATGTTTTGTAACATTTATTCTCATTGCTTATTTCGAAAACCAGTAACCTTTCTTTCCTGGACATTTGTCAGTGTGTTTCTGTCCACAACCTCTCACATTATGTATTACATTTCACACAATATTCACAGAAAATAATTGTTATTATGGCTCACTACAATTTAAAAACTTCCCCATACAACCTTTTTAAATACTCAATATATCGTATATTCTAATGGGGCGAAATCCAAATAAAAAAACACTTAAGAACAAAAAAATGCATTGCACAATAAAAAAAATTGTGAGGTGTGTGTGTGTGGTGGTGTGTGTGTGTGGTTTGTGTGTGTTTTGAAAGTGTTCAGTAAGTTCAGTCTGTCTGAGCTAGTGATAATGACTGACATCTGCAAGAGTCCACAAGGAGCTGTAATTCTGGAGTGTCTCCACTTAAGTTCACTTCTTATGGAGTCATTTAAATGTTCATCTGTCGTCTTGTTCTAAGTTTTATTTCACCAAGATATTCATGTCAGACCAGAAAAGCGTCCTCACATTAGGTCTTACCCCAAACAAATAAGCAGACATTTTCAAGCTGCTTGTGACGTTTTCATAGTTATCTGGGCTCTACCCAATCTCCAGAAATGCTGTGGATGCTGCTGAGATTCAGCTGCACATTATTTTGAAGGTTTATAACCTCCATTTCCAATTTCACGGATCAACACAGAAAGTTTCAGCCATCTGTCCCTGAAATCCTCACTTATGTCCACATGCCAGAAGGGTTGGCCATAATGTCCACAGGGCTCAGTTTAGCAAGTCACTGAATCTGTCAGCAAACTCCCTGTCCAAAGCTTGATATGAGCTTCACTACTGGACACATTGAAAACACAGGCTGCACCTGTGTGACTTTCCAGCCATCCTTTAAGACAGAAGGGAAAGTGTTGAAGTCTTTTATTTTTACCTTGCTGAATGTACATGCAGTTTTGCACTGAACGCCTTGACAGCACTGATCATGTCACATATATTTTTACCTTTGCCTGTAACTGCAGGTTCAGGTGGTTAATTTTCTCAGTTACATACAACATCGGTCCAGGAAAGCAAGATCCCCCCCGAAAAGTAGCCACTCAGCATCAGATAAGAAGAGAGGTGTCCTCCTCCCTAGTTTCCATGGACACGCTTGATTTCACTCAGCAAGGAAAGAAAAAACGCTGCAAATATCTTACCCCGACTTAGCCCTCTGACCCTCAGTGGTGGATGAGGAGATCCCCATACTCCGCAGAGCATTCCTCCAGAACAGCTTGAAACTCCCGGTGTTGGCTTTGCCTTTGCTCGAATGGAATTGATGATCCTGATAACAGGCATCAATGATATGGTCAAATCCCAAACTTTTGCACATATAGCCTGTTGGTGAATGATGCAATGAATCGTGTCAAAAAGTTTTGGAAATTCTGACTTGCTTTGCAGTGCGCAATAAATCCGGAGTGACGACCCATCATTGCAGTGCGCCGTAGTTTGTGATAGACACACCAGCTTTTCAATAGGGAATCTTCTTTTCCACAAAAGTAATCCTTTACTGCACTGTAAATATCAACTCCCCGGTTTAGTTTTTTAAATGGGCGTAAGGTCAAAAACTCCTCTGTGATGGAAAAGTCATCAAATACCATCCGATGAAAACAGCTAGCTGGGCCTGTGGCACTGCGATCCCAAGATTTCGCACACACACTGAATCGAGAACATTTACAACCTGTCTGTCCGATTCCAGCTGTTTTACAGCGTCCGCAGACACGCAGACACTCTCCTTGCTATGGTAACTGCACCAAGCCTGACACGGCGATAGCAGAACAAAATTTCTGTCTATTTTTATTGTCCCTAATAAAGTTTCAAGCCATGGCGTCATGGCCTGGCGTCCTTTACCAATCCCGCCATCTGTGAAACGGTTTTTTGTGCTCGTTAAACATATGCGCCACTTTAAACGAAGCCTCTGTTGCTGAATTGGCCTTCTTTGCCAGTTTGGTGAACAGGGTCTGTTGCCGTTGAAGCGTTATCTTTAGCTCTGTTATTTTGTCTTTTCGTAGACTGCTACCCACCGGAAAGTCCCGCGAAAAGTTGCCGTGTACTTTAGTGAAATGGCGCTCCACATTACACCTTTTACCGACCGACACACTTGTCATTAACATTTGTAAAACAAAATTCTACCTCCCACTCTTGGTGAAAATGATACGTTTTAATCTGCTTGCTTGGTTTCGCCATCATAAATCCCTGCTCATCTCAACATCACCACAGATTATTCAATATTGGACAGCAGAGCAAGTTTTTTGGGATTGACAGCTATTGTGCAAATTAATCATTTTGTACTGGATGGGGGCGGACCAATGGGAATTTTGATTGGACAATCAATTTAATGTAGATTTCCTGTAGGGGACCAATTAGTTTTGAAATTTATATGTTATTCACTGACCCTTTGGGCGAGCTTTAACTTGGCATGGAGGGCGAGCTAACCGGAGCTCGCGAGCGACCGTGTTGGAGACCCCTGGATCTAAACCATCACATATTTTTCACCACAAGTCCTAACAGTAAGATAAAGAGACCATATGGTACTTGGTCATTTACTTATCCAGGAAAAGGAATCGCAATATGACATCTTTATAGTGAGGTGGTCAAAAGTATGTGACCCTTGGAATTAGCATTTAATTTTAAAGGTGAAATAAGAGTCAGGTGTTTTTCAATCAATGATATGACAATCAGGTTTAGTGGGCCCCCTGTATTATTTAAAGAACAGGGAATCTATCAAGTCGGCTCTTCACAACAACGTTTGTGGAAGTGTATCATGGCAACAAACAGAAGATATCCAAGACCTCAAGAAAGAGAAGTTGTTTTGATGCTCAATATTTGGAAAAGGGTTACAAAACCATCTCCTAAAGAGTTTGGACTCCAACCAATCCACAGTCAACAGATTGGTGTTCAAATGGATGAAATTCCAGACCATTGTTACCCTCCCCAGAGCGGTCGACCACAAAGATCACTCCAAGAAGCAAGGAGTGTAAAATAGTTGGTGATGTCACAAAGGAACCCGGGTAACTTCAAGCCTCTGAAGGCTCTCTCAACATTGGCTAATGTTAAATGTTTCTGAGATCCAACCATCAGAAGAACACTGAACAAACAATGGGTGGTGCATGGCAGGGTTGCAAGGAGAAAGCCACTGCTCTCCAAAAGACATTGCTGCTCTCTGCAGTTTTGGATAAAGATCACGTGGGACGAGCCAGAAGGTTATTTGGAAGAGTGTTTGTGGGATGGATGAAGACCAAATAAACTTTTTGGTTTAAAAAAGAAAAGCATTATTTTTGGAGAAAGGAAAACAACTCTTCCGATAAAAGAACCTTATCCCCTCTGTGAAACATGGTTGTGGTAGGATCATGTTGGGCCTGTTTGCTGCATTGGGCCAGGTACGACTGGCCATCATGATGGAACAAGAATTCTGAATGGATATCAGAGAATTCTAAGGAAAATGTCAGGACATCTGTCATGAACTGAATGTCACGAGAAGGTGGGGGTCATGCAGCAAGCACGACCCTAAGCACACAATCCGTTCTACAAAGAATGGTTTTACAGAAGAATAAAGTTCATGTTTTGGAATGGCCAGTCAAAGTCCTGACCTAATCTAATTGGAATGTTGTGAAGGACCTGAAGGCGAGCAGCTAAATGTGAGGAAACCCACCAACATCCCAGAGTGGGCTGTTCTGTACGGAGGAATGGGCTAAAATTCCTCCAAGCCGGTGTGCAGGACTGATCAACAGCTACAGGAAACGTTTAGCTGCAGTTATTGCTGCACAGGGGGGTCACACCAGATACTGAAAGCAAAGGCTCACATACTTTTGCCACTCACTAATATGTAATATTGGATCATTTTCCTCAATAAATAAATGACCAAGTAAAATATTTTGTCTAATTTGTTTAACTGGGTTCTCTTTATCTACTTTTAGGACTTGTGTGAAAATCTAATGATGCTTTAGGACATATTTACGCAGAAAAATAGAAAATTCTGAAGGGTTCACAAACTTAAGCACCACCATACAAACAGAAAATACAGGACATGCGTATAACAAAATGAAAAACAAAATTTTCAACACAAAATGGCTTCTGTAGTCAAAAGTCAGCATTTAGTTTGCCCTCCCTGAAAAAGTGATTTCTTGGCTGCTACCCTTCCAAAAAAGACAATTCCTGATCAAGCTTTTTCAGACTGTAGACAATTTACACTACATACTTACCACTGAAGACTATAGAAACTGGTTTTCAGATTTTTTTTTTTCTTCAGTTTTTTAATACTGCATACAAATTTTCCGTATTTTCTGTAAAGAGACAAATAATTATATATGGTGATTATATCGTTGTTAAAGCAAATGGTATATCTCATCTAATGGTGGCCTAAGACTTTTGCACAGTACTGTAGAATCAGGAAAGTCGAGTCTTGGCCCTGCCAAGTTTTCCTTCATCTCATTTAGAGAGCTTTCCTTGCCACTGCTACCCTTGGCTTGCTCAGTTGAGATTTTGACCTAGACATTTTGACACAATGCTCTATTGTAAAAAGTGCTAAATAACATGACCAGTTCATGGCTATTTTAACATTTAGATGCTGTCAATGAAACCATTGTAATCATTTGAAAACATCACAAAAAAGGACTTCTGCCAAAAGCCCTGCTTCAAAGTTTATTTGGTGTTGATGCAGCACATAAAAAAGTGAAAAAGCAACAGAAATAGTTATATATGGTCATTATACCATTCCTAAAACAATGGTATATCTAATCGAATGGTGGCCTAAGACTTTTGCACAGTACTGAAGAATAAAGAAAGTTGTTCTAAGTAATAAGGGAAACTGCCTGAGGTTATGAAAACTGTTCTGGGGAATCGGAAATGGGGGAAGTTGTTCTGAAGTATAAGAAAAACTGCTGAGGATTAATCAGAGAAATTACTTCACGGAATCATGAACAATGCTCCAAAGCAGGGGAAACGGGGGCAATATTCCAAACACTAAGAACTTGCTCCAATTAACAGGAAAAAATGCTTTCAAGGATTGATGAAAATCGCTCATGGGATTCAGCATAATCAGTCCAAAGGGAAGACTAAAGGGAAAATTGCACAGAGGAATCAGGGAAACTGCTTAATTAATTGGTAATCAGTTAATTATTTCACAGAGTTCTATATGACCAACTTGCCCAAGGTCCCTTTTTGTCTTCAAAAGTTTTCTTTTTTATTTCATTTAGGGAGTTTTTCCTTTCCACTGTCAATCTAATCTTGCTCAGTTGGGGCTGTGGGTCTAGATGTTTGTAAAGCTGCTTTGACGCAGTGCTCTATTGTAAAACGTCCTATACCAATAACTTTGACTTATCTACCTACTTTGTGTACGGATCTGTGCCATTTCCATAGTGTTAATTAAAAGCTGGTGATCAGGACAGTTTCACTCTTTAGGCTCGGCGTTCGACCTTAGCTGGACTCCATCTTGCGTCTGTGAACACTGGTGTGCTTTGAAACTATTCACTTGGACCTAATCTAGCCATTTCCCATGACTCAGTGGAGTCAAAGGCCAGTAGGACAGATCCACAAACGAGGCCCATAGCAGACGGTCCAGTGCTGCCACAACATGCCACATTGGCAAAAGGGAGAGACTGGAAGCCAAGTCCATTATTAACTGGAGTTTATTAATGACTATTGAGGCTTCTGTAGTAATATCAGCACTGGGATATTGGTATATAAGCACAGATCAGTGAGCTACATGATCTAGGCCATAAACCCAACCCAGCACGTTTGATTTGTATGTTCTGGTTATATCTGTATGTGACATCTGTTTGGCAATTCATTTTTGATTGTGTAAAAGCTAATAACCGTCACACATGGAGAGTGAGATAGACATGTAGTAGAGCGTAATAGAGCGTAGTCAAGATCAGTCCAAAAAAACAACACAATAACCAACATACAGCAACAGTGTGACTGTGAGGAGTGAAGATAAGCCAGGGCTATGATGAACTGGTGTGTGAGAATCAATAAACTGCTGAGTCAGAACGTGTGTGAATGGAATTCTGGGAATTGGAGTCTGACATGGTGGATGAGCCAGTCGGAAGCGTGACGATAACAATACATTCTGTTTGGATTTTCTCCCAAAAAAAGTCTGTCTGCAGAATGCTTCTAGAATGTTCTTGGTTCGTTGTCTTTTTTTCTAAAAGCAAAGGAATCTTTCCTTGGCCCTTCACACTAAGCTCAAGGCTCTAATCCACTATATCAAACTCCCTGAACCCAATCATGACCTTTTAGATGGTATGGCATGTTTGTGGGATTTGTTTCCTTATTAAGCAATAAAACGTCCTAAAGTATTTACTACTCCACAAAGATCATCTTTAATAGTTTAACATGACAACTTTATGGCCATTTTAACCCTTACAAGCTGTCAATCAAACCATTGTAATCAAGTGACAACACAAAAATGCCACTGTGCCCCACTGGGTCTCTGGAAAAAGGTTTTGTGGTCATACGAACTCCAAGCGGTATGTTTTGCGAAGACCAAACACAGCACACCACCGATAATGCACCATACCTACCGTGAAGCATGGTGGCGGCAACATTGTTATACCAATCACATTCAACTTTTTGAGGAAATCCTGACTCCCTGCTAGACAGCTGACCCTAAACACACTGCCAAAATTAAAATAAAAAAAAGAGTGGCTTGAGGATAGGATGTTCTTCAGTGGGCAGGTCAGAGTCCTGACCTAAATCCCAAAAAATCTGTGGATGAACTTGAGGACAGCGATGCACATGCCGGTCACCACAAAATCTGAGTGAACTCAGACGATTTTGCAAGGAAGAAAGGGCAAATATTCTGCAATCTAGTTGTGCAAAGCTGATAGGGACACTTTTCCAACCCTGTTATATTACTTTTCCATTTTCTTTCAATTAATTTCCAGAACAGTTGTTGGAAAAAAGACCTAGGACAAACTATTTCTATTTCACTGGGCTATGAAGATTTTCTGTAGGCACTGTAATTGTGCATAGTTTGGTTTTGTTACATCATAATTCCAGTTTTGCCAGCGAGCGCCCTTCAGTTGTGTGAAAGAACACGAGGCACCTGTATGAGAAGCTTTATTAACATTGACCTCATGCTTAGACTGCAGCACATTCACAGAGGTACAGCCAGGACTCTGACACCTGCGAGATTAAGGGTTTGCTGTATTCTCATGAATGCTAATGCTATTTCCATTGACTCCCTGCATGTGTGTCCTATCTGCTGTTGTGAAGATCTATAAATAGCTCGATAGGTTAACAGCCATGAATTCTTTAGCATGCATTTCAGCTACTAGGGACAAAATTATACATCTGGTGTGTGAAGGTCTTTAGACTACAAAAAACAACCAAGCTACGGCAACAAGATAAAGACAAAACTAGATTGAAAAAAATTTCTGGACACTCATATAATACATTCATGTGATTCATGTTCATATGGATCACGTTCGTATGTATTAAGCAAACTGTAAATGGTGTTTGTAAGGGTATGTTCCTGTCCTACTGTAAGTAGAACACTTTTGTTTGTATATAATTTACTGTGACCCATCAGTAAGACAGTATACTTCAAGTGACGCATCCATTTAAGCAGCTGCTCTGTACATTACCACAGAATAGAATATATGATGCTCACTATATCATTACAAACTTCCTCAGTATTCCAAAGTGCATTAACCATCTGATCCAATAAAGTCCATTAGTCGTTCATTAGTAGGCTGAATATGGTTTGAAGATGTGCGATGGCCGTTTCACATCAAGTGGCAATCCAACTTGGATCATAACATTTTAGCATATGCACCATACAGACAAAGTTTGTAGACACTCTGCTATTTCAGCAACATTTATTTGTAATACATTCATAACATAAAACAGACATTTCTGGTTTCTCCACAGCCAAACAGTGGCAATAAAGGGGTTGTACTGATGCATTATGAGACACATTTGACACATTTTCCGACTTCCAACAAGTCAGTTCATCAACTTTCATCCCTGCTGTCCTTCAAGTCCAGAGAGAACTGGTTTGTCAGGTTTGATCGAGAACTTGCACAAAACAGAACATCAGCAGGCACCTTGCTATATGTCAAATATTTTGGAATGCCAAAAGTGAGCCAGAGCTTATTGTCTAACATCAGCAGAACAGCAGCCAAGATGGAGGCAAATGTTGGTGGGATGTCATGTTTTGGGTGTCCACAAACTTTTGTCTATATAGTGTATGTATATACTCTTGCATATTTTTATGTTATTTTAGTCAATATTGTAGTTATCTGTTAATATTTACTTACTTCCTGTACTACGAACTTATCTGACAAGAAAAATTTGTTTCATTCTTACATTTGTCAACTAAGCCACCCAAGGGGGTCGGGTCCCTTTTTGAGTCTTGATCATCCCAAGGCTTTTTCCTTATAACATTTAGGGAGTTTTTCCTTGCCACTGTCGCCCTAGGCTTGTTCAGTATGGGATTGGCCCTAGATATTAGAAGATAATCTAAAATTGTAAAGCTGCTTTGAGACAATGCTCCATTGTAAAAAGCGTTATATAAATATATCTGACTTGACATGACTTGGTAGACTGTGGTAGCCTATCGGTTAAGGTACTGGACTCTGGACCAGAAGGTCCAGGGTTCAAATCCCACCTCTGCCAAGCTGCCACTGATGGGTCCTTGAGCAAGACCCTTAACCCACAATTGCTTGGATTGTAAGACTGTACCAACTGTAAGTCGCTCTGGATAAGGGCGTCTGCTAAATGCTGTACATGTAAATGACTTGACTTGTGGTTATATTTATAATAAATTCTTCCCAAGGCTCTGCACTTGGGTCTGCCCCCACAGTGCTCCTTGACAATGGGTTCCATATCTCTACATTAGTGTATAGAGTTGCTAAGCTCCGCATAAGAGACACAACGTGTTTTGCAACTATTAGTCCATGAACTAGATCTAATAATGGATTTGATCATGGATTAGCTTTATAAAGGTCCCCAATTACCAAATACCAAAAGCAAACAGTGCCTGTTAGACCAAGGACTTTCAGTTTGGTCTAAATAAATACATAAATCAAGTACATACATTTCAGAATGAGAAACTGTCTTTTATGTGTCAGTACAACGCATTTCCTGAAGTGTTTATAACACACAGGTATTTCAGAAGAGACTGGAACTGGAAGCGACCATGAGCTTGTGAGAGGCGAGGGCATTTAACTACAGTGTGCTGCGTTGCAGAGATGCAAAGGAAGCAGCTGTGGCTCATCAACTCGGTGATCAGCATTCAGTCTGCTCATCCTGACACTGCATGTGTTTAATAAAACTTTCTACACTACTGGCCACACTGTTACGTGTTTCAGAAACTGCTGCATTAAAACAGCTAATGTTTTGGCAATGGCAATGTAATATATGGGTTAATAAGGATAATAACTTGAGATCACAGGCATTACATACCTGTGGCGTGTGCTATTGAAATAAAAATTAATATAATGACTCAATATAATAAAAACTCAGTATAATCACAAAAATGTTTGTTTTTAAAAATCTAGTAAACCTAGAGGGGATAAGGGCTGCCCACTGCCATACAAAGCATTATACATACTATACACAGCATTTATGGCCTCAGTTATATAATAATATTATATATTTGCATGTATTAAATATTTCGATTTAATACATGCATTTTTATTTATGGAAACCCAATAGTGCGTGTGGATTTCATGAATTTTCATCACGTGTTCCCTATAAAACACACGAGACCCTAGAATAATGTACACAAACACATGATCTCAGGTAATACCTTCCATTTTCCTGACATTTGTCCCTGACATTTCCAAGCTGCAGATCTGTCACTCCACAGAAAACAGAAAAGCCAACTTTCTTTCAGGTTGGAGAAAAAAACAACACCGTGAAGCAGGCTGCCTAGTGGAAATGGCAGAGAGAACAAAAGGACAAATGTGTGGGTGGGTGAGAAACTACGTTAATGAAGGGCTATTTTATTTCTGGAGTGCTAGCAGATGGAGAGTGATCGAACAAATTTGAAGGTGCTGGCTAAATCCTGCAGGGATGGATCTTGACCTGGGCTAATTGGGATTGAGCACATGAGCTTCTGAGTCCAGTGGGAATCAAACTGTAGTAGGAGTTTTAACAGCATAGAGAAACTGCTGTAAAAACAAGAATTGTGTTTTTAGTCAATACATGTAACAACACAGGTGTGGGCAAAATTCGATCTGGAAAATCCACGTAACATATTTTGGCCCTCTCTTCATACCAGAGAAGAAGTCTGAATACATACGGTACGGGTAATATTACACATATGACCACAGAGTAAAAGGTACGAACAAAGCATGTGGAGAAACAGATGGACTACAGTCTGTAATTGTAGAACTACAAAGGCAGTGAGCACTTAAACTCAAAGAATAAGCAGACTAGAAGCAGACTTTTGCACAGTACTATACATTAGGTTAATAGGGCCTGAGTGTATACTATGCTCCCCAGCATCTCTGGGACAGTGGAGGCTTAACAGCCAAGTCTCAGGACCACAAATAGAAAAGCTGCAAGTTCAAATTCTAGCTCTGCCAAGCTGCCACATTTGAGCCCTCGAGCAAGACCCTTGCCTCTTTTCTACTCATTTCAGTTGAAGGTCAAATGACTAAAAAATAAAATGGTGTCACTTGCCCTTATCCAAAGCAACTGATACAGTCCTACAAGGTACATTCCAAGCAATTGAGGGACAGCGCCCAACAATGGCAGCTTGCCAATGCTGGGATATCATCCCACAGCTTTCAGGTTCAGTGGCTTAACCACTGGACTGAAATGTACCTTGTGAGAGCTGTGAGTGGTGTGTGCTCAGATGAATAGCTTGTTGTGGAATTCAATTTATCTCACTGTATCAGCACAGTTATACAGTTCCAGCTCAAACGCAAACAGAGTTCCAACTCAAATTGATTAGACTACAACAAAAGCCAGAATAAGCACAAAAAGCAAACGAGTATCGACTGAACGCCGAAGCCATGAGGTTTCCCGCATGAAATGGAAATGAGAGACTGTCGGTTTCTGCTGCTCAGCCTGGACAGCGTTGAAGTGTCTGATTCCCCATTCCCATTGATCAGCCCCTGTCAGACACCAGAGCGGATATAAAGGGAACGCCGCTTGGCTGCATCCCACACAGCGAGAGTTCAAAGCAATTTAGTGGATTGTGTATTAAACTCTGATGGCTCTTGCACCCTAACCCTTCACGGCTCAGTGGGCGGGGAGGCAGTAGGTGGCGTGATGAGATTTCACCTGCCTTTAATGGCACTCACACACATTACCACCACCAGACGCTCTCCAATAGGAGGTCCTTTTAATCCAAGACTATACTTAGCGTGGGTTTGGAACCACTAATGCCTTGTGTTTGATACACTGCACTCTGACCTGGATTTGGCCCAGCCATCCATGTGTGATTTGCATGTTTTGTGTGTTTGAAAAATATTTCGATTTCTGCGTGTATTAATATAAGTAGACAGTATTTCCATTAACCCTAATGATGTTCACCACTGTCGTTTGAGGCTTTTAACTTGGCAACTCAGAGACACAACCTAGCAAACCATCTGCTGTGCGTTCAGGACTTTTAACAAGTCTCCTTCATCCCAGTCATAACAGACAAAGCCACTCCATATAAACTAATAATACAGAAACAAATGCACTTTACTGGACACACTGATTAATTATTCACAATGCAGGCTGGAAATGTGACCCATGTTAATGACTCCATAACCTTTTTTTTTTTTTTTAAGATAAAGAGGTTACATTGGAGGCTGTAGAGGCAACTTTTCCTATAAAAAAGAAAACATGAGAACAAGTCTGCTCTTCTAAACAAAGATCTGTTCATCAACACAAATTCCAGAGGGCTTGGGCTTTATTTTTATTCAGTGTAGCATCAAAGGCATCAAAGGCTAGTTGTGACAGGAACAATATTATGTTCATATCAGTCAGTCACATTCTCACTGGAAAAGTTTAAAGTGACCAATTAACCTATCGCACGTCTTTGGACTGTGGGAGAAAACCAGAGCAAATGGAGCAAACCCACATGGACACCCAGGTCGATCCTTCTGGGATCAAACCCAGGACCTTCTTGCTGTGAGGTGACAGTGTTACCCACCCAGCCACCCTTGCTACTTGACTCAATATTTAACTGAAATTAAGGTCAACAAATGAGAGCAGGATGTGGGTTCTGCCGGGGCTCTGACCCACCCTAGCTGCAGGTGTATATCAGTTTGAACAGAAAAGTAATTTAAAAAACATCAATAAATAACACTTTACTGTGGTTAAACAGTGGCTTAAAATAAAGTAGTGGTGTAGGGTTTTATTTATTAATTGGGCAATTATTTGTGTCACAGCGTTGCACAATAACAAATCTTTACAGCATATGAGAGGGCTGTGTGTCAACGCGCCCCACATGACTCCAAAAAAAAAAACAAAGTAAGCACGACCACGAAGTCCATTGTGTTTTGCAACCTCGTATTTTCCACAACAAACAGTAGTATCGTGATGACATGCGTGTGCTCGGGAAAAGAATATTTAAGCGCAATATGAGCGCAGGCCAGCAGGGGGCATGTGGACAATCGAGCTATGCCCATAGACCTGCTGTTCTCGTTTGCGAACAATTTTATACTTATTTATAGCATTTCGTAAAAGTCAATAGGCGTTACAGACTGTTCCT
Organism: Ancistrus triradiatus; assembly: GCA_025084515.1. NCBI lineage: Eukaryota > Metazoa > Chordata > Actinopteri > Siluriformes > Loricariidae > Ancistrus > Ancistrus triradiatus. Next base: position 17,616 of record JAJAGP010001925.1, read on the forward strand.
CCGGACACACACTACATTCTGACCAAAGACTATGCCTATTTATTATTTACAAAGTCCTACTAATCAGGTTAGGAGATTAGGAGGTTAAGACGTTAAATGAGAAAAACGCAATCAGCAGAAATGCCCTGAAACTGCTTATCGCTCATTTATTCAACATTAAGTGTTATGTAACTATTTTACACAACAACATTACTATATCCTCAAGGCTATTCTGCATTTAAACCAACTGAAGCGCCTCTATTCCAAAGGTGCACTTAATTATTGCACAGGAGGGGATCATTTTGGATAAACATGTATCCCAGGATGAGTTGAAAATCCACAGCATTAATGGTCGGTTAAAATATTAAACTCGTACTGGTCTTGCTCTCAGGAAAACAGCCATGCGAGGTAAAAAGCTCTCACACCCATATTGTAGCTAGGTTAGATCCCATTACACAAAGCTTCTCACTGGAGCTGCTACACAAATCTGCTGGAAATACAAGACCCTGGTGATAACAGATGCACCAGCACTAAGAGGTTTAATAGCCAAGTCATATGAATCCAATAAATGCTACTCACAGACAGAGACACAGTGCCTAATGCCTAAGAGGCGTAACTTGGAGCCTCTGATGGTAAGCTCAGAAACCCTGGAGCAAGAACCAGAGGCTAAAATGAGACTTCATCTCCACAATGGACATTTCCAGTGGCTGAGGTCCTGAGACCTCGCCAGTGACCTTGTTGCGGAGACTGCTCTGTCTCTGGATGGCACATGGCACTCGCCTTTCAGTTGCAGGTTTGTTCCTCACCAGTGGGTCTATTTGGGTAATGGGGTCTGGGTCTGCGAAACATGAAGCAGACCAGGGTTCACCTCCAATTCAAGGTTGCTGGGGGTCTAGATGTAACCAGCAGCACAGGGTGCAAGGTAGCAACCCGTCCATCAGAGGGAACATGAAGGCATACACACATACAATCACAATGGGATACTTTAGAGATGCCAGTAAACTAGTATATAAAATAAACACCAGTCTTTGCAATGTCAGAGGAAACTCACACAGACATGTTGAGTATGTAAAAACTCAGCGGCCGGGCCGGGCCGGGACCGGCCCTCTTACCCAGGTCTCTGGAGCCACCGCTACATTACTATTTATTTCTATTATTCTGATTCAACCATGATTCATATAGTCGATCCCAAATAAAGACCAGGTCAATCTAACTACAAAACAGTTTATTTCTATTCGTGTGACTCAGAGGAACGATACACCTGTTGTTGTTCAGGCAGAGCAATTAATACTCTGTTCTGTCTGGCTCAAGGGTATGATTCATAAACGTATATAGGCCTCTGAATCTTCTTTTGATATCATCATTTTCCAGCATAATCAAGTAAAATAATAAAGTTCACAACAAGTGCAATAAGAAACAAGCTCTACCTACATTTTCGGGGCGATATGGGGAAACTTTATTTAAGTGGAAGCTACAGTTCACCATACCACTGGGACAACCTAAGCCCTAGCACACCAAAGCCTTTGTTCATTCGTCCATGAACAACATAATTAACATTTACATTTACAGCATGTAGCAGACGTGCTTACATACTGATACAGTCTTACAGTCCAAGCAGTTGTGGGTTAAGGGCCTTGACCAAGGACAACAGTGACAGCTTGGCAAATGTTGGATTTGAACCCTAGACCTTCTCGTCCATAATCCAGTACCTTAACCGCTAGATTCCCACAGTCCCATGAAAAGTTTTTTGTGAATAATGTAGTCAAAATGCGCCGAGAACTGAATAAGACCGAGGTATGACTACATACTTTTGGTAGGTTATATGTTTATAAGTGTCCAAAACTTATAACTTCTGAGCTCATTACCTTGTTTGCTGCATGGCTGACTTTCTTTTAAATATTTGCAGATGCCCATTACTGCTCTGACTGAAGCATTAGCTGCTCAAGCTTTTGGAAAGATGCTGGGGAACAAGGGGGCAGAGACTTTTCATATCATTAGTCAGTTGGTAATTAAACCAAAGGTAATTCCAAGATACATTTGTGATAAGCAACTTTTAATGAGTGTATTGATAAAATGCTTCCCATGAATCTGTGCTACTGTACCAAAATAAATCTGGTATCACATATCACTAGGGCTTCTGACAGCTTTTGTTCCTCATGTTCACTGGTGAATCATCTCAGGTGATTTGACAGACGGAGGAAACACTCTTCACTTCTCTTGCGGTAGAATGCTCAGGATGACAGATGGAAAGAAATAACAGGAGACCAGCAAGAGTGTGAGTGGTGAGAGACTAAAGACCAAAAGTAGCACTAGACTGGATGGTCATCTCATCCACAAACGTTGAGTGAGAAGCACTACGGAGGAGAGCACATTCATATCTGACAATACACACCAACATGGCCCACGTTAGTCACACTACAGACACAAAAATGACTCAATTACAGAAACGCTACTACGAAACATTTAACAGGGCGGTGCCTAGGCTCTCTCTGTGACTCTGTTAGCCCCTTCCGACCAACCGTGGTTCTTGAACTGGCTCAGGATTCTTAGAACCTTGGTCTTGCTTTTTTTTTTAACCTCATTTTAAATAATTTAGGCTCCAAATTAGGGGAAAACACTCAAGTTATTCTGATTCGTATGTCTTCTTATGACAAAATCCCTAAATATACTGAGATATACGTTTTATTACTTTAGTATATTCTAAAATATTACCATACCTTCCGTAATCATCCTTAAAATTAAGTGCAGCTGACATTACCCGACAGTAACCTGACAATCTGTTTGCTGGTCCCTAGTGGAGTGTCATCGTGTCCTGTGCTGTTTATATCAAACATTAACGTCGACTCTGAGCTCCTCTCTTGTGCTCTATTTTAGGTGGTGCTTCAGATGGTGACCTAACCTGCAGACATGACCATGTCAGCCCACCATGTCAGGATTAAAAGGGTTGCTTCATTTTTGGCAGAGCACTTTGCATAGCAGGAAGAAACCATTGTTGTAGATTACATTACTATAATCTACAAGTTTGGCTGCTTAGCTGGTTCTGGGAGTCAGGTCTGGGTTAAGGTACTGGACTATGGACCCAAAGGCCCAGGGTTCAAATCCCACTTCTGCCAAGCTGCCACTGTTGGGTCCTCGACCCACAATTGCTTGGACCATAAGTCACTCTGGATAAGGGCGTCTGTTAAAGGTAAATGACCAGTGAAGATGCAACACACCACTGGGACACACCAGGGGGCAGTAACTCTCTCCCTCCTCCGGTTATCTGGGGACAAAGTGCTGCCAAGTGACTGTGTATCGGACTGCATAATGCCGATATACATATTTTACATTATTTTACTTGAACTATCACTATAAGATTTATTCGATTAGATAAATTGGCTTCATTCTTACATTTATAATATACCCAAGGAGGTCGGGTCCCTTTTTGAGTCTTGGTCCTCCCAAGGTTTCTTCCTCATAACGCTTAGGGAGTTTTTCCTTGCCACTGTCGCCCTAGGCTTGCTCAGTTTGGGATTGGTGGTAGATATTAGGAGATCATCTAAAATTGCAACGTTGCTTTGAGATAATGCTCCAATGTTAAAAGCACTATAGAAATAAATCTGACTAGACCATTGTTGAATAAACGCATTTCACTGGAACCTGAGAAAATCTGCAGCATTGGTTCACAGTGAATTAAAATACTGAATTTGAATAAAACGTGCTCAGCAAGATTAGCAGTAACTCTCATCGTTCAAAACAAGCTCTCACATATACTGTATACTCTATTTTCTTTTACATACAATTCCAGGTATGTATGTTTTAAGATATGTCCTGTGAAACTGCACATCACACAATCTAGATGTTGTCCGAACACCATATTACATACCGTACTTGCTATCTGGTGTACTGTAGTGTAATGGTATGCAGACTTTTTTCACCTCGGGAGCTTACTGTTAGACCCCCCTAGTCATAGCTTAGCCCCTATCCATAAATCTCTAGCCATGACCCTGATTGACACCAATGGTGTCAATGCAACATCAGAAACCAGATGGAGGAGGATCAGACTCCGGACTCCAAGTAACGTTGTGTCACCTAATGGACGGCATCGATTTTCTGTCAGTAGCGCAGTACAAATCTAAGGAAAAATCAATATTTATTCGACCTCTGTTTTTATTTTCACTACATATCCAATGGAGACAAGCCAAAGATCTCCATACCTCATATTCGTCTTATTTACAGCATAGTCTGTGGTTTTACCTCAGCCCAACACAGCCCCCCAAGGATAGCATGGGAGACCATGATGGAATAACAATGACTCATGACTTCTGATTTCCATTGCACAGATTTAGTTCAGACGTGACTCGCTACACTGGCTGAGTCAATCGGCATTAAAAATATCGCCGCCCACAAAATCTATTGTAGCTCTGAATTAGCATTTGCAGCATCGTCTCGCAGTTTGGGCCTATATACGTTCTTGGCCGTTCTCACAGCACTCACGATTCCACCTACGCTTACATGAAGCATCAGTGACTGTAACATGCTTTTGAAGGACTAAAATCACTAGGAGAATGTATAGGAGGACGTTATGGGAAGACCCGAGCTATACGGCGTGGTTTTATTGGCTGCTTATTCTCAGACTTTTTAGAAATATCATCAGTAAGCACAAGTAAGTGGGTCCACAGCCTAATCTAGAAATGCTGGGCACAAGGCAGGAACACAAGCTAGTAGGGGTGTGCGATATTGGAAAAAAAAAAGGCGCTCTCCTATCTTTAAGCAAATTGGCTCCCATAACTTAAATAATAGTTAAAATAATAATACATTTTCTTTTAACTTTATATGTTGAACAAAACCAACTTACAAGGAACATTGGTGAGAGATGCAGACTTCAGTTCTCGATGCATTTTGACCAGAAAAATGTGTCTCGGTTCACGTCGTTTTTGCTCGGTACTCTGCACTCTTGCTTAAACTCGTTTCAGCCCAAACTCGATTCACAATTCAGTACAGTGATTCAGTGATTCAGATTCATAATACCTCTCTCTGTGCATATCTCCGCTGTGCTTATCTGTGTTTTTTTTTTTTTTTTACATCTACAGTACTGTACTCTTAGTCCTAAAATGGTTAATAATGACAGCTGAGCAGTTAGCATAAGCTGCTAGCGCCCTGAGTTCACCAACAGAGTAAGTGTTTTGCTTTGTGTTTTCACTTTCAATCCATTACTCACTAAATTACATGAGATTTTCAACACTTTATAAAACAAGCTTTGTGTTAATGATCTTGGCCATCTGTAGGTTAATGTAAGTGTTAATGTGTAATCGGCTCTGCTATGATACAGTATAAACCACTCTATTAAACACTCGTTAAACTCATCAGTTCATGATACATTTAACTTATGATGGATTTGTCTGAGCAGATCCTCATCATAAACCAGGGAGCCCCTGTACAATACAACTCCATTAATGCATGTAATGTTATAGAGTGTGGATTTTCTGGGGGTCTGAAACGGATTCATTCAATTTACATTATTCCTTATGGGAAAACATTTGCTTGGTACTCATCCTTTTCCGTTTTTCGACAAGCCTCCTTGAACGAATTAACAACAACAACCAAGGTACCGTTGCATTTTCATAGAACTAGTTCATCCAGAGCTCAACACCATGTATCCTGTAGTGCAGAACAAAAATAGCTAATATATTGGAAAATACAGTCGTTCATGAAAGAAAGCTTTCTTCTGTTTTCTTCACATTGCAAAAGCCTTTTAAAAGTGCTCAAACAACTGATCAGTTTTTATCCTGTACTGTATGATGGAGATGACGTTCCAGTACATGCTTTAAACTCATAAGAAATAGCAATGCAGTGTTATGGGCAGACCGGATGGCATTCATTCATAAGATGCTTAAGACTCGACTTGGACTTGCAAAAAATGACTTGAGCATCTCTGAGGTTCAGCAGAGTGCGACTGTTGATTCACTTGATGATTGTCTTCTACTACCATGAGTCCAACCAGCCATCTTAATATCTTAGATTAATAAGCAAAGTACAATGAAGCATCTTGGAGGACAAGAACCGCACTCACTGATGACCAGTCATGCTTCATATCACATGAACTGATGTTCAATAACTATTCCATCATGCTATTTAGAGGCAATAATTGACTCAAAGTCTATCAGGATGTGACGTATTCGATGATGTCGGTTATTCACATTCCCGCCTTGCCCCCAGGCCACTTTAAATGAAGCTCCTCCGGGCTCTGGCATTGACACACTACCACGTAAGGGCACTTGGCCCTGATTAATGTGCCCCGAACTAGAGCTGAGGTGACAGGAAGCTAGTTAGAGGCAACTTTATCTGTCAGTAAGAAAGTCATTCATCACACACTAGGGAGAACAAATTAGCTGTTTACAGTCATTATATTCAAACCAAACTTGTGCACGATGCTCCGCTGCACACAGCCTTGCCACCCAGAAGAAACAGTTATTCGTTGAAATAAATTAAATGTCACGTCATTGTCACCCAAGACGTCTTGTTTGACATACTAATGAAATTCTCAGCCATACTCCTGAAAACCTTCTGCTGATGAATTCCTTCTAGCTAACTTAGTCTCTGCACAGTCAGGCGGGATAAAGCTACGGTTATTAATTACAAGTTAATTATAGTTATGACTCCAGTAATTACACAGCAATGTCACATCAGCTGTAAAGCACCTCAATCTGCTCAGAAAATAGCAGATCTGAAAGTTACAAAAAGGTACTTTTAAAGTTCTCAGATTACTATGTTATGTCGTGTATATACACTCACCGGGCGCTTTAATAGGTACACCTCCTCCTTTCTACACTCACTGTCCATTAGATCAGTTCCTCGTACCATAAGAGGCACTTTGTAGTTCAATGACAGACTGTAGTCCTTCTGTTTCTCTACATACCTTGTTCGTCCCCTTTACTCTGTGCTCTAATGGACAGGACCACCACAGATCAGGTAGTGTTTGGGTGGTGGATCATTCTCAGCACTGCAGTCACACTGATGTGGTTGAGACAGTCTGAGTCGCTCAGACACAGCAGTGCTGCTGGAGTTTATGGCAGATGTTATTTACACCCTGGTGTGAGCAGGAATTTATATTATTTATACCCACGTGTGAGAGTAGCAGTTATGTCAGCCAGCCAGCTAGTACCATATTTTTCGGACCATAAGGCGCACTTAAAATCCTTTAACTTTCTCAACAATCGACAGTGCGCCTTAAAATGCGGTGCGTCTAATGTATGAATTAATTCTGGTTTTGCTTTCTGACCTAGAACCGATTGTAGATGGTACACGGCGCTCATAAATCTGTCAAAATGTTTTAGCACGGTCTTGGAAAATTACGAAGCTTACGGCAAAAGTAGTGTGCAGCATCGCGGAGTAATACGGTATGTGCTTCAGCATTAGCGTGTGTGCATTCATTCATACATTTTCGAAGCGGATTTCAAACTCAACACTATCGGTCACGCAGTACAACATGGACATAGAGCAGCTGCGAGAGAATTCAACATTAACGAATCAATGATACGGAAGCGGAGGAAGCAAGAAGACGCCCTGCACCAGGTAAAGACCAAACTGAGCTTCCGACGGAACTTAAGAGTTTTGTTTCATTTAATGCGCCTTATAACCCGGTGCGCTTTATGTATGAAAATATACCCGTTAGCAGCCGATCGTTGATATTGCGTCTTAATCCGGTGCGCTTTATAGCCCGGAAAATACGGTAATTAGGGATGCAACAAACTATTTTGATAGTCAAATGATCTATCAGTTATTGAAACAAATATTAGATCATTCAGATTATAAATTGCTCGGTTACCAAATAATTCGTATGTAGCCATCGGCCTTTACGTTTCGCTCCAGGTTGTTTTATGCAAGACTATAAAGATAAAGACCTTGTTCAAAAATCCACTGTTTTAATGAACTTGCCTGCTGAAAGACAAGATAAGTAAAATTCTTATATTTTTTCGGTCAAAATTTCAAACCAGTCATGTGCAAAGTAGCAGCAATAAATTTGATCAGCACCAAATCTGTAGATCAGTATCTCCAGCCTTAAACGTGAAGTGTGTTCAAATTCAGCAAACAACGGATTATATTTGTGGCGGACTCGTTCTCTATGAACAGTGACATGTGAATGATTTGGTGTAAACTTTATTCCAACATTAACCCTCAGCTGCCATGTTTGTCCGTGGGCAACGACCTCCTAAACCTGTTTGTGAGTGTTCAGAAATGTTCACAGAGAAGAACTCAAACAGAAAACTAATCCCCTATTTTCACCTAATATGAATTCATCAGATCTGTCTCAATACCTGGTGAATGCCCTTGCTGCCTACTCCCTATGTAGGGCATTCTTTATGAAGAGCTTTCTAACCGACAATGGAACCCCAAGACTGGTTAAAGAGAAAGATTATTCCCGATTGTACCCATGTACTTAGACCATTAGCACGGACGCTAGAAAGGTTTTATGGGTCTGGATTCTTGTCTTTGAAGTTTTATCTAAATTTGAATCTTTCCTTAAGGCTTCTTTTTGGAGGAACATCGTAACACTCATTTCTGATGAGATACAAGAAGAACAGATCAAATGTAGACAGACGCTAATAAGAGGACTAACATGAGGGTACTGTAAGCCCTCAGTACTTTAAAAATCTGATAGTACAACTTTCACTTGTATCGAAGTAACATTTGACCAATAGTATCTGTACTCTGAATTAAGTAATGACGTTGTGTACTTTGTCCAACTCTGTTTATTTCTCCTTGGTAAAAAGCTTACTGTAGATCCCTGCCATGGTTTAGGTACAACAACAAAATGATTCATCAACATACATGGTCTTTTTGATTCATCTAAAAATGGGTGTGACCAACCGAGACAGTACGTTGCACCAGTGGTAAAAATTAGTCTAGAGCCCTATCCAGGGTAAAGAGACTGAAGGGAAAAAAGCTTGTGGTGAAATTTTCTCAGAACACAAAACTATATCAATCAAACTGTAAAAATCTGGGATTGCAGTAGAAGGATATTGGTTCATCAGGATCTGTATGGTTGCCCAAAAAGTAAAACCATTTTGCCATCTCCAGTAACCACTGATATGGTGATTTTACAAGGCTTGGGTGCAGCATGCATACACAGCGTGAGGATTCAATTAGTCACCTGTCAGAAATCTAAAACGCAGGGAAACACATGGGTATGGACTGAATGCTGATATAATTGTGCTGTGTATAAGTTTGCAGGCGTAAACACGTTGCACCATACGATGAGCCCTGTAATGGAAAATGCCACGTCTGTAATGCTAAATTGTTGGGGTTTTGTGTAGTCTGAATAGAGAGTGTGTATTAATTTTACGGCTCATGCCGAGTGGCTTTTTATGAGCAGCATGGTTCTCCCTTTCAGCCTGAAAGAAGCTGTGAACGTTTTCGCTGCGTCTCCACTCAGCGGGAGGCCGGCTGAAGTCACATCACTTAGTAATGAGCATCTAATGAAGGTGGAGTGCATAGAGCGACGGCTCCGGACTGGAGCTCCTTCTTCTGCCTGCGCCGTGTTGTGAAAGATAGTTCTGGTAATTTCGTGTAATTAAAAGCCCATTAGAGGAACGAGGAGAAGAAAGGTGACGTGGGGTGCTGAGAAAATGTCATTCTCATCATTGAAACTCTCTCGTGTACTGTATAGGGATCAATTTGACATGATGGCTTTTCCTGATTAAAGACATGATGTGCCACTTTTCCACCTTTTCCACCATTTCAATCTCCATTATGAGAAGACAGCAGTAAGATGAGGTAATTTAAAAACCTCAGAGACTCAAGGGTGCTTTGAGTAGACGTCCTATAAGAAGGCAAGCTTCAAGGCCAAGTGGTACATGACCTTCCCTTGGCGGTCAAAATCTGGGCTCTCAATGCCTTCAGAAGGTTGAAGACCCATCTTTCCATCCAGTATTAGATAATCCCACTGCTCTGAGAACTAATAACTGATAATTACCTTCCATGAACATTTCTTCTGTTGAGGGTCACAATGAGACTGACGCAGTGGTGTAACGATACACTCTGCCCATGATTAGATTTTCTTACGATTTTTCCATTTCTGAAGTGCAAACAATTCGAAACAATGCACATTTTCTTGAATACGTTTTTAAACAAACAAACAAAGCTGTGGTTCTATGCAATTAGAAGAAATGACTAGCAACAGAGGTTTAAAATTGTAAATAAAACGTTCTGTTGTTGCTGTATAAGGTTGTTCCTGACTTGTGCCCTGTGCTGCCGGCTAGGCACCGGCTTTCCCGCGGCCCTGACCAGGATTAAGCGGATAAGACAGTGAATGAATATTCAACTCTAGCTGCAGCATTTCTTCAATTACAGAGTGAAAACTTTCCTTTTTTATTTCTGAAGAATAACAATTCAAAGCAAAGTGCACTTTTGTCGTATAAAAGCCCAGTCTTTAAACATCCTCAATCTCAAATTCATTTTTATCTCAGCGAGTTTCCAACTGCAGAACAGAAGTTATGGCGTAATAAACAGAACGTGTGTGACATCATACATCTCCAAAATGCACATTGTGACATTTTTGCATCGTGATGCCTTGTTACTCCCCAAGACTGAAGCCTAGCTCAGATCACTTGGCACAGAGGGCGCTCCAGTCAATCGCAGGACATCCCATTAACACTCACTCACACCTGTGTGTTAGACTAGTCCATCCAACTGGCATGATAATGGTGCTAGAAAGTCAGAGTCCACAGAAAAAGGCCCATGCAGACACTGAGAAGCTGCCACACAGGTTGGTGGTGCACACCAACGCTACCCGCTGTACCTAATGCCAAACTGTCCTTTAGCAGAACTAAAGGACATCATGCAAATTCACTACAGGCACTACATTTCCCATAATGCCAAAGCATTTTTCCAAATGCTTTCAGTCAGAGCCAGGTTCTTTTTAATGGACATCTGCAAAAATTTAAAAGAAAGAGCCACGCTGCAGGCAAGGTAATGATAGCTCATAGTAAAATGTTTTGTATAACCTGTTCTGTATAACCGACCAAATGTACAGATTACAGCACTAAAGCAAAGGCAGCAGTTATGTTAGCGTAAACAAAATGAATGAAATTAATAAAAAAGGCTCGTGTTCATTTGCTCTTCATTTCTCATCGGAGTAACACCCACTTTAGAGTTAAATCTCTTCATCAATTTAGTGTTTAATAGGCAAATTTTTCTGGCACTACTTGGCAAGCGGAGGGGTACAGTTGTGTCTCTAAATTTGGTCTGTGCCCCAGTATGACAAGTAGTCAAGTAGAAACACCCCTGCAGCAAGACAGCCTATGAGCCAAGGCTACATCGGTATTTTATCGCTGCTCTTGTAGCTGAATCCTGGGTCAATAGGGCCTTCACACCAACACCACCTACATCCTGACCATACCATTAAGTGCATTTATCATTAAGCATTTCGAAGCAAATGATTAGATGTGAAAGCAGGCCAAAAAAGCTTTCTGCCCTGAAGGACCTGTATGGTGCCCTGACAACACCTCTGGGACGACTTAAGATGCAGACTATAGATGACTCCAAAATCAGTGCTTAACCTTACTAGACTAACAAATTTGACCCTGTGTGTCTGTAGCTGTGCACACCAAGGCTACCTGTGGTGCCAATATGTTGCCAAGTGTTCTTATTGTGAAGTATCTTCTAAGCATCAGTCTAGAGTTAAGATGCCACATTAGGAAAGGGGTAAAGGGAAGGGGAGAAAACATCCGACAATATCCATCACCACACACAACTCCAAAGAAAACAAAAACTAAGCACAACCACAGTCTGCAACTGGAGCGACGAAAGCGAATAAGCATGTCAGAGCAGGCACCAGAATCACAAGTAGCAAGCAAAATGTATTGCAAGCAAACGTGAGCTGAAGCAAAAACGAGTGACGTGCATGAGCGTCCGAAACGAGGGTTACACTTACAGCATTTAGCAGACGCCCTTATCCAGAGTGACTTATAATTGATACAATCTTAGCAATTGTGGGTTAAGGGCCTTGCTCAAGGACCCAACAGTAGCAGCTTGGCAGAGGGGGGATTTGAACCCTGGACCTTCTGGTCCATAGTCCATTACCTTACCCGCTAGGCTAACACAGTCCCTGCAATGTCACAACATTTATTTCTGACCAGAGTTGCATTAAACGTTCCCCCAAGACCCCAAGATGGGAGATTTGTTCCACTGCACAAAGTCCCCTCCGGCACATCCCAAAGATTCTCAATTGGGTTCAGCTCTGGACTCTGTGGTGGCCAATCCATGTGTGGTAATGCTGTCTCATGCTCCCTGAACCACTCTCTCACAATCTGACCCTTCACAGGGTCACATGAACATCTTCACTGCATCAGTTAGGGTTCAATAACTCGTTACCAGATGAAGCATAATCACCAATGCAGTAATTATCCGATGAGAGGCTCTTTTCTTTAACTATTTAACTATTTGCTTAGTTAAAAAGGTGGTGACCTTTTTTTTGCCCAGGCAGTGTAGTTATAGGTTAGCAAGAATATACAGGTAGTGGAGGGACAAAAAGTAGTACTACTTTCAATAGGACAGGTACATACACTTACAAACACTATTTACAGCTTGGTATAAATAAGTACACACAAGGTTGTACACACAAGCATGAATAACTTACACAAAAAAAGTCTCTAAACACATCAACCGAATTAGAACAGTCTCTTGTCCAAAAAAGCCAACAAGCTTGAACGTTAAAGATGAAGAGCTCTGCAACTATAACTCCCACCTCTGCACGTTGAGCTTCAGTGTTGATTGGCTGGTTAAAGATTTTGTCCCATGCTGGTCAGCTCTGGTCCCTGGTGCTGTTCTCATGCCCACTACCTGCTGAACAACAGTGCCATCAAGTTGACGCAACATCTGGTGGTCTGTACAGATTCTACACTTCCAAACCCCCAAATAACATTTGGAATCACAGACTATGACTACGTACCACCCAGGATCAGTGCCCAAGCTCACGACTGACTTACGGATGAAGCTCTGACCTTAGATCTGTAGAGCTGTGCACATCATCCATTAAGCACAAGCTCTTTCTCTCTCGAGCCCTGGCTTTTTAATCCAGCTACACCATATAATGGATGTTCTGCTGCACTCTGTGCAGCCGAGCAGCGACTCACTGAGCACCTCGACCTTTTCCTCCTTATTAAAGTGTACAATAATTCAAATGGCGTGTTAAAGTTTAATTCGAGCAAGAACGAGAACGCTTCGCTGCTAACATCCTTTGCACCGGTCCCACCGGTACAGACCTGAAATGAGTGCTCCTGTTAGTGTGGCTTTTATGGAAATGAGCAGAGAGCCCTGCGGATTTACGCTGTTTACAATACGACCAGTGAGCAGAACAAAAGGTTGAAAGAAGCGAAACAGAGACAAAGCTGTGCAAAGAAATGGATTTAATTAATGGATTTTTTACAAACAGGAGCATGATGCAGTAAGTCAACTCCAAGCGCTATAAAAGCATGACATAAAAAGAACCGACGAATTAATTTTAATTAATAAAAGTGTGCGTTCCTGTCATCTGATGCACTGAAAAGAGGTTTTTTTCCTTCAGGATGCTGTACGATTTCTCGTGAACATTTTAATCTGCTTGAAACCAAAGTCTACCATCTGCCCGAGAGGTACCCAGCTTTCATTTGGTTGGACAATCTGTGATTAATTACCCACTTTAAGGCATACAAATCCTTCATGGCCAAAAGCCCTTCTGATTAGTGAGTTCAGCTACTTTGAACAGAAACTGCCAACAGGTGAATACAATCAAGCTCACTGATAAAACCACCATAGATGGCCTCTGGCTGTAGATTGGCTCTTACTGGAGAGTTCAGTGACTTTCAACGTGAACAAATTTCTGTCCTGCAAGAGAGTACGGAGACATGTATCTTGAGCAGGGTGCCAGTCCATCACAGGGCTGGGCAGGGGTTGCCAGAGGAGAGGGACTCTAGTCACATGACAGGGGGTCTGTCTGAAAACCTAGTGAGCTCTCTTCATGCTCAGCATTTACATTATATATAGTATGCGCACTCCTGATAAGAAGGCTGTCTGAATTCTTAGATACCTTAATATGCTGCCTACTGAGGTATCTTAATTTTAAGGAAGCATCGAACGATTTCCTCTGGCTGCTAAGGCAATGATGCAGTGCATGCAAAACGGGAGCTACAAGCGGCGGAGCCATTTTCAAATGCAAGTTATTTGAAAGCTCAGAGCAAAAACACTTCAAATTTTGAACAAAAACAGGAAGTACTCATCCTGAAACACTGACGTGATGCTACCCGCTAAGGTAAGTAAACACCAATCGTGTGCAAGTTGGGCGGGAACAAGCCGTGACCTAACCGCTCTCTAAAGGATGACTTATGAGGATGGATGTCATTAGAATGCTGACTGCTTATTCAGACAGAGCCTTTGCCCCAAATTGATGACTTCTGACTCGACTCATTCACGTTCTTATCCGCCCAATCCTGAACAGGGTCCCGGAAAAACTGGTGCCCAGCTGCCAGCACAGGGCGCAAGGCAGGAACAACCCTAGTCAGGGCTCCAATCCATCACAGGGCACACACTCGAACACCACGGCCAATTAACATAATCAATTAACCTAGTGCATGCCTTAGGACTGGAGGAGGAAACCGGAGTACCAGGAGTAAAACAGAGAGACACAGGGAGGACATGCAAACTCCACACAGAAAGGACTCACCCCACTTGCACCTGGACTTTGACTTTACCTTCAGTGACTTGGAATCGGACTTGGGCTTTAAGATTTGAACCTCCACAAACCCACTTTTGAACATAATGATTTTTCTGAGTCTTTTGTATTGCTTGCACGGTGCTGTATCACTGTAACCTTAGGGAGCTGCTCAGCTGTGTTTATCCATGACCTGGCAACAAGGAAAGTTCTGCAGCAAGTCGTTACTTAGCGGCATCATAGTGTACATCGTTAGTTCACTCTCCCAACATAGTGTTTATATTGTTGATTTTTTTTCTAGATGCTCTTGTCAAAAAAACGACAATTTCTCTCTATGAATACTTTGTTAGCCTTTTTAGTTTGGTGATTTGATAGCCTACAAATATAGTGATTAAATCTTTCAGAAATCTTTTTTCTGAGTCACTCAGTCCTGTTCTTGTTCCCACTTCCAAAAATATGTGAACATACCACAAGTCACATGATCAATAAAAAGTTCTCGATTTTCTGAAGACATGAGACCAAAAGTTAGCTTTCTCTAAAAGCTATTTCTTTCCTGTATATTTGATGATATTTTTAACTATGACTGAGAAGGTCAATCTCAACTTATTTTCATCCTGATACCGAAATTACTTTAGATGTTATTTGTTCATTGTAAAAACACATTTCCCCGGTAAATCATTAGAATGAGCTCAGTGGTCCTAATGCTATTTCGTATGGACACCATCTGTGGTTACATTTTTATGCGTTCGCCAATTCTGTGTAGCAGAAGAAACCACATGTAATAAAATAAATAAAAGTCCCCTGAGATTGACCAGTTACTCATGAACCAGGTGAATATGCAAGTGCTCAATTCGGTGTTGAGAATATATATAAAGTGAAGTTAAATTTATAAGCGTTACAACAAGCAAATGGCCCCCATTCGGCAGGATGACTCAGGAACAGAATTGTGACTCAGTAACTGTGACATGATCACACTTGTAAGATACATGTTAATTCCACCAACACTGGACGTGACTGGCCGAATGATGCGTCTCTCAGCCATGATGACTAATCCGCTCCGTAAACTAATCTACATAATCAGAATGGCACACCTCAGAGATTTAAAGGCGTACCCTTGAGCCCAGAGTTATGTTGACTCAGGAATGAAAGAGCTATTAGACCAGTCAGGGTTGGTTTCATCACTGTGTGTACAGCATACAAAATGAAACAAGCACCTCCATTAGGGTTTGTAAGAGGGTGAACGGCACATGCGGGCTTATTATCGCCGCTCGTGTTTAGCAATGCGGAGTAGCAAGCGAGCACTTAAGGGGAGATGACAGCTGTATTTACCATCAGCGCCTTTATTCGAGCCGTACCTCGGCTCTTAGGAGCAGGGAAAATACACCAGGATTTGTGGGTGAAAATCATGAGCTGTGCTAAGCTGCTGAAAGCCTAAGCTTCTCACTCTGCTGTATGTCAATCATCAGGATGTGGACTCTCATCTCAAGCCCCTCATGAAGTCTTTTGATTTCCTGACGGCATTGTTTTATGCGTGGTTACCTCGCCCAATGATGTGACTCTTTATGCCCAATGCGGGGCTGAACTCCTCCAGAATGCACTGCCAGATAATATTTCCAGACAAAGCCTGCGAGCATCATTATTAGCAGTGCTAAATCTGTTCCAATGTGCAAGAAGGAAAGTTATAATCAAGGGCTAGATACAACACAAACACACAACTCAGAGCTGCAGCAAAGTGCCCAGTCAGGCTCTGGGGAGATTTCTATTGAGATGGAAGACACTGAGATGATTACTGTGAATCGGTAGGGGAGCAAACACTGAACATATTGCAGCGTTTCAGCAGTTTTGTCTCAGAAAACGTCATGTAACCATGAAAGATGTTTCTATTTGCCTAAATATATCTATTCCCAATTCTAGGGAGTTGGTTTTGGAACAAAAGTGCACCAAACAGCCTGTACATACACAGTACTGTGCGAAAGTCTTAGGCCACTGTTAGATTAGTTGTTTTAGCAATTTTATAATGACTGTATATAATTATTTCTCAGTCTCTTTGTTAAGAAACGAACAGAAGATACAGGAAATATGTACACAAAATTTAAAAAAAGAGAAACAGAACGGCTTCTGCATGTAAAAGTCAGTGTTTAGTGTGACCTCCATGAAGAAGTGGTTTCTTGGCTGCTACCCTTTCAAAAAGACCATTCCCTGAACCCGATGAAGCTGCCAGATGCTGTGCGGTGTAAGGGGAAGTCAAATGTTTATACTAAATATTTCATTTACTTTTTACATAAAGTATTTACATAAATACTTTAAGTATTTTCTGGTTTACAGCAATAAAGAGACTGAATAATAATCATATATGGCCATTATATCATTGCTAAAACAACATTTCTAATGGTGGCCTAAGACTTTTGCACGGTACTGTAAATATTCCCTAATTGGTCAGACCTTAGCAGTCCTGTCTAGACAGGATTTGTTTTAAATAATGACCAGCACCATGTTTCACAGATGGGATAACGTTCTTAGGCCGGAATGCGATGTTTTCCTTTCTCCAGACATAACACTCCTTATTAAACCAAAACGTTCTGTTTTGGTCTCAATAGCCTTCTGGTTATTTTTGTCCACGTGCCTTGTAATGGGCAGCAATGTCCTTTTTGTAGAGCAGTGGCTTTCTCCTTGCTACCCTGCCATGCACTCCACTGTTGTAAAAGAGGCCTTTAGTTGCTTAGATGTTACCCTTTGTGACCTTCTGGGCTATTACATATTGCTCGAGTGATCTTTGTTCTATTTATTTTATGGAATTTCCTCCATTTGTACACAATCTGTCTGACTATGGATTGGTTTTGTGATGGTTTTGTAACCTTTTCCAGACCGATGAGAATCAATACCTCTTTTTCTAATTTCCTCAGACACTGCGTTTGTTAAAGGCCAGACACACTTTCCACAAATGTTTTGTAAAGATAGATCCCTGTTCTTTAAATACAACGGGATGCCTACTCACACCTGATTCAGAAACATCCGACGCCAAGTTCCGCAGTAACCTCTGCTAATCCCAGTGGTTCACATACTTTTGCCCTACACAGATGCATCATATTAGATCATTTTCAACTACATGATCAAGTATTAAAAATTGTCTCATTTGTTTAAATGGGTTCTTTATCTACATTCGGTCAAATGCAGAAATCCAGAAGTCTTCACAAACTTTCAAAAATCAATTAAAACCCGTTTAGAAGTTGGTACATGTAAAGAAACACAGGCAATGGATTTTTAAAAATTCAATAAAATGCCAGGTTAGTGTTTCTTTCAGTGCTGAATGGAGAGGTTAGTCAGGCGTTATGAGAAGACAGTGGTTCATTCAGAAGTTCATTCCACCATCTAGGCGACCGTACAGAGAACAGCCTTGATGCTTTATATCCTTGAGACTTAAGGAGGTGAGCAATTGAAGCTGAAAGGGTAGGAGGTACAAAGCAAGGTACAGCTTTGAGGGAGCTAACATATTTTTGGCTTTGTAGACGAGCGTTAGTTCTCTAATTTTTCTCCTCAGTTTGTAAATGCTGTCACATCTAACCTGTGTGGCAAGGGAGGAGCTCTGTAGGTCCATGAGTGCCTCCGTACACCTCGCAGCCACCGAGCTCTGCTTATTCACTGGTAGGTGGCAGATTTCTATTACGAAAGCAGGCATACACTGTGGTTGTGTGTAACGCTCACTGCATCCATCAACCATCTTTGCCGCCACCTCCGACGGCCAACAGGTCAATGTCGTAGTGACAGAGGGATGTACATGGGGTGAGATCACGGTCTTCTAGATGCGAGCAAAGAGTCAAGGTTAAATCGAGCAAGTCAGACAACAAACGAATGCACAAAATTAAGAACACTATCAATGAATGAACAAATTTGACCCAAACTTTTCCTGCAAAACTCAACTCCGAGTTCTGTCTCAGGCAAATATGGAACAGGTTACCGGTGTGGTCTGATTAGACATAATCTTGCAGCAAGATTGTGTAAAAGTGCTTCCCCCGCTGCCCTATAAAAAGGTTCTCAGATGCTACTTTTGGGTAGTGTACCTCTTGGTGAGAGATGACTGCTAGACATGCCTCTGACGAACTGGAAGAAATATTGTTCGGTTGCCAGACTTTAAGAGGGGGCCGTTCTGACTCTAGTTGTTAGGTGGTGTTGGGAACAGTGGTTCCGTGAGGGAACGCACACACAGTCAACAGGCTCTGGACGGCCCAGACAGACCGAGAGGTTTGTTTGATCTTCCGGCAAACATGAGCTGCTCCCATAGTTTCGTTGTCCGCCATCCAGACAACTGGGCAAAAAGTCTTCGAGTGTGTCTAGCAGTCAACGATCTCTCACCCAGAGGTACACTACCCAAAAGTATGTTTCATAGTGCAGTGGGAGAAGCACTTTTGCACCCTCTTGTGGCAAGACCCAGAGTCTAATCAGCCCACACTTCTAATCATTTACATATCTGCCTGAGACATAAAAAGCTGCTTTGAGATGCTCTGTTGTTTAAAAAAAGCGACAGATATAAATTTGACTTTAAATGATTACGATGGGCTTACATATTAGAGCGCTGAGCCATCTGAGCACTGCAAGCATCAGTGTTTTAACTCTGACAAAGCAGCTACAGACAGACGTTCTACTCGGAAGATCCATCGCAGAGCCTGATACTCTTGGGATAACCTACCAGGAATGAAATGCTGTAATCCAATCGTACGATAACAAGCGCCTGAACAAGAATCAGACTGGTTTCCATGAATACGCCTGATGTTCGCAGATGAGAAGCCTGGAGTCAGTTTGCCAACATGGACCGAGATTGACAGGTTGATAGAAAGAACATCAAGGTTTCCTCAGAGTTCTCCAGGGACATGTCGAGATCTTGATATGGGAAGACATTATTCCCTGAGGACACAGTCCACATTTGGTGTAATCGACTTGGACACCATTTTGGACCTTTGTAAATATGTTCCCACAAGCAAGGAGCTGAATTGAATGTGCGCAGGGAGTTAATGAGATCTGTCCGGCTAAAACTAAAGCCATGTTCTGTTTGCTTGAAAATGTGTGGGAACAGTGGAAAAAATAACATGTGCATGGCTCATAAACACTACAGGATAGCACTGCTTTTTTCAGAAACGCAATTAAATACACAGGCCACAACACAGTCCGAATAGTAAACTATTTACTGTTTGATTGTAGTTCCATTAGGAATTAATCACCGCGGGTTTATTTTGTCTACCAGGAGTTTCCTTTTTCATAACGGCAAAAGATTGTGGAAAATCAGTGGAAAATCCAGGCTTTATTAGCTTTTGCTTGGTGTTTAATTTCAGTTCAGGGAATGCAGTGAATCACTGTGTGTGGGTGGTGCACAGATGGTAGAAAAGCATATTCATGGACTGGAGATCAAAACAATAAATAATCGGTAGTTACGGCTGAACTTTACAGTTCTAGAAGAGAAGAGGAAACAGACAAACTGGTTCTGGCTGTACTTTGTAGAAAAGGGAAAACCAGCATCACTCTACACAGATGTCAGGTTGATGGATTTCTTCCAGCACCTGGAAACCAGTAATGAAGGGTACACATAGCTGTGTGTGACTGCTGCTTAAAATGCGCAGGATCCTCCACAAACCTGTCTTCCCGCTGATCAAGCAGGAGATAACGCGCTTCTGAATGTGTTCCTGCATACATCTGTGCAGTGAAATGAGCAAGAAATGGAGGAAAAAGAAATACGAAGGGACAGAGGGCATCGAAGGGAGATTGAGCTATAAAATCGAGATTTAAACCTGAAGTTTAGAACCTGGGTTCACCATTTCTATCGGTTCTGATCAGCTAATGAACCGGCGTCTGCTCCTGAAAACGAATCATCTATCAGTAGTGGAAGAGAGTCTAAAAATAAATAAATAAATAAATAAAAATCGATATTCATCCTGACACAGAGAGCATCTACTCAATCTTCAGCTCGATCTCGTTCTCAAAGTTTTGGAAACTTGGAGGTGCCTCAGAGCTTTTAAGACCAGGACAGATTTATTTCCTTGTAGCGTCTTTATTCATAACACAAACAAAATATTAGGGTGTATTAAACAGCACTGAGAATACTGGTAATCACTGAGAATACCCATTCAAACCATAAACGTCATGTTAAGCCATCAATCCTAACTAAGCACAACTATTAGCATTAGCTGTACTCCACAGGGAATGGTGGTTCAATGGGAAATATGTTGCACTACTGACCACAAGGTTCAGGGTTCAAGTCTACAGTAGCGGAGTCCTAGAAAAAGACCCTTAACCCTCAGACTGAACCTTTCTGTATATGAGCACATTGTGGGAGCCTGCCAGGGGTCGCTCACCTTAGGTGTTTGGAGTCTGCACTCCAAACTAGTGGGACCTTCACACCAAGTGTGCTACGTGCTAAGTGCGCTAAGAATGCACGTAGATAAACAAGAAAGCAGTTCCATCCAGTCACTGAGGTTTTATCACCATCATTCTCCAGTCTTTCAGTGCTATTCCACCAGATCTTTTCTTTAATATCCACATTTTCAGCATGTTGCTTGTCCTATAAGCTCTTGTGCTCTGCTGTTCTGCCTGACAACCGAGCTCTGATTGGTCAGCCATATTTTACACTGAAATTAGAACAGGCTCCGTCAGTTTCGGACTCGGTGTGAAAGACGACGTTAATATACGCGTGTTCTTTTTCGAAACTTGACGTGCATTTTTTTCATCTCAAAAAATCGGTGTGAAAAGGGCTCGTTTTGATATGCTGGCATGCTTTGGCACTCGCTCTGGATGCTCATTTTTGCTTCACCTGCGTATTACTCTGCTTACTTGTGACCTCTGCTGTTCTGACCCTGATTATGTGGTTTCACCGGGGATTTTGGACGATAGTTGTATCTAGTCTGCGTTTTCTACAGGGCTGTGTGACACAGGTGTAGTTGGACATTTTCTCCCTTGGCCTTCACAACTTGTCCTTCAAAACCCTAGACTACGACATAATCCCATCAACAACACAGAAACTCCGCTTTAGTGGTGAAAGGCACATCGTGATTGGACTCTGGAGCAGAGTAAACACGTTCTTTGTGCTAATGAATAAGGCTTCACCACCCGGCAGACGGCCAGTGAAGGGGAATCTTAATGCTATGAAATAGCGACATTCTAGAGAATTGTGCACTTGTATATCCCTGTGCACCATAAATAAATGGCTTGTTTTGGAAATGGTCTCCAACACCTTTGGAGTTTACTGGAACAAATGTGTACCAGTGTTTGACCTCTAATTCCTTGAAGCTAAATGCATTTGAATCCTGTCATCTAGGTCAAACACACATGGATGGGATCTTTGGGTGTCCACAAACTTTCGGCCATGTAATATGTATACACTAAGCAGACAAATAATCAAGACTTGTCTCTCTCGAGCTGGCTCCCTCCTAGAACAGAAGAACCCGTCTTAATGAGCTCTCAGACTCTCCCACATCGTCATCAAGACACACACACACACACACACACACACACACACACACACACACAAAGCAAGCTCTAATCCTTCCATCTGCACTTCAATTATTCATGCCTCACCCTGGCAGCTTGCTGGCATTTTCTCTCTGATTATTTTACTGTGTCCTGCTCTGCCCTGTGAATGAGACCAGGCAGTGCAGACCCCGCACCGGTCCGTCCTCAACCTGCTGGATTAAACGCACCATTAAAGCCTGCACATGGAACCGGTCCTAAACCTCACTTTAGGGCAATGCAACAAGAAACAAGGCAAGATTTAAAGATAAAAGAAGAGCGCCTTGTCAACGATACAGCCTGCAGTATTTGTGACAATGAAATGCACCGAATGGTTTCGAGATTATAATTAACCCAGCAAAAACATTGAATGTTTTTGTAGATTAAACAAGACGCCGTCTCCATCAAAAACACACACCATCAACAGATTCAACACCTGATTCGTTTCTGCAGGAGTGAATACATTTATCTGATTTTTGTACAAATTCAATCATTTCTGTGATCTTTTTTTATCATGAGCTTGTGTTCCTGTACCAGTTCCAGCCCACACAATAAGATGTTCCTCCATTCCAGTCCACACGAAGATTTTCTTATGCTTTGGCTCCACCCAAGCTGTTCTTCCATCCCTTGTTAGCGTACCGTTACCCAGACCACATCAGAGGGCTCCATCCTCCGGCTAACTGAGGATGCCATGCCACCAAAACTTTCCCGCCAAGGACAAGATCCTACCAGACTACATAACGCACAGTTTTAAGTTATTTCATTCAATATGTTTTATCTGTTTCCACTATATCTATTATATGTTTCTTCCTCATAACGTTTATGGAGTTTCCTTGCCACCATCACCCTAGGCTTGCTCAATTTGGAATTGGCCTTAGATAATATAAGATAATCTGAAATTGTGAAGCTGCTTTGAGACAATGCTTCAATGTAAAAAGCTCTACAGAAATAAATCTGACTGACTTTTTGCACTGGTACACGTGCACAGACCAAAGCCAGGTTTGGGGGCACGTATCCCTGTGAAGCCATCTTGAAATTCACAGGTCACAATCTTGTCCATCTCAAAACTGGGCGGCTATCTTGATGCAGTCCGGCCTCCCCACTGGGGATGCATTATGCCTGAAATGGTCATAAGGCACGCCAAGACCGGAGCAGTGGCGGGCAGGCAAATGACAATCTCATGGTGGTTAGCACTGTCACTTCTCAGCTCCAGAGACCCGAGTTCTTTTTTGGATATTTTATAAGTCCATAACTGTCAGTCACATTCACACCAGGCCAATTTAGAGTGACCAGTTAACCAAAAGTATGTCTTTGGACTGTGGGAGGAAACCAGAAGACTCCGAGTAAATCCACACAGGCAGAGACTGGGCTCAGGTTTGACCTGGGAGTCTCTGGAACTGTGAAGTGAGCACTAACTGCATGCGCCGGCAGATATATTCAGCCCCCCGTGACCCTGAATCATGATAAGCAGGTCAGAAATGATTGAATGCCCAGAGTTCTGTGAGCTTGCATGACTTCACGTCTAAGCTGTTGTTGCTCCTAGGCATTTCCACTTCACATTAATAGCACCTACAGTTGATGAGGCTCTAACAGAGCGTAACTAAGGTTTGTTTGTTTATTACTTTATTTAATATCGCATCAGCATCAATGGCAATATTCATGACAGACAAGATTATATCAACACACTAGTCAAGGGCCAATTTAGAGTGACAAATGTCTTTAGACTGTGGGAGGACACCAAAGTAAAGCCACGCAAACACGGGGAGAACATGCAAACTCCACACAGGTGGACTCCACGGTCAGGACCGAGCTGGAGATCTCTGAGGTGTGCTAACAGAACTCTAATGAAAGGAGGAATCCTAAAACGGAGTCATGCTGAACATCATTGAGCTCTTCAGACTGACCCATGCTACTGTATGGTTGTAACAGGTGGGGCTGAAATAGCTAACTAGGAGTGTCTGCATACTTTTGGTCATGTAGTGAATGAATATGCAAAGACACTTTGTTATTCTAATGTGAGGAAGCTGCAAGAACAAGGCTCGTTATGACTGTATAGGCTTTCATCAGTTCCGTGATTATTTCCGCTATGTCAATCAGTATAATTCTGTAGTTCTAATCTGTGTGTGTGTGTAAAAGTAATTTATTAATTGTGGCTTCACAAATAGAACCGCCACCCTATATTGGCCTGCTTCACCTTCCACAACCTGCATCTGACAAACACCTAGGAAAGAGAGTTGTTGATGCTTATGAGGCTTTAAAAGGTTACAAAACCATCTCTAAAGAATTTGGACTCCACCAATCCAGTCAGACAGACTGTGTACAAATGGAGGAAACTCAAGTCCAGTGTTACCCTCTCCAGTAGTGCTCCACCAACAAAGATCAACAAAAGTGTGTAATAGTCAGCAAAAGAACTTCTAAGCAACTAAAGGCCTCTCACAGTGGTTAATGAGTCCACCATCAGGAGAACACTGAACAACAATGACATACATGGCAGGGTTGCAAGGAGAAAGCTACTGCTTTCCAAAAACTCTGCTGCTCATCTGCATATTGCAACAGATCTCAAAGACAAGCCAGAAAAAACGTTTCTGTGGACAGACAAAACCAAAATAGAACTTTGGTTTAAAAGAAAAGCGTTGTGTGTGGAGAAAGGAAAACGCTGCATTCCAGCATAAGAACCTTATCCCATCTGTGAAACATGGTGGTGGGAGTATCATGGTTTGGGCCTGTTTTGCTGCATCTGGGCCAGGACGGCTTGCCATCATTGATGGAACAATGAATTCTGAATGATATCAGAGAATTCTAAAGGAAAATGTCAGGACATCTGTCCATGAACTGAATCTCAAGAGAAGGTGGGTCATGCAGAAAGACAACGGCCCTAAGCACACAAGCCGTTCTACCAAAGAATGGTTACAGAAGAATAAAGTTCATGTTTTGGAATGGCCAAGTCAAAGTCCTGACCTTAATCCAATGGAGATGTTGTGGAAGGACCTGAAGTGAGCAGCTAATGTGAGGAAACCCACCGACATCCCAGAGCTGAAGCTGTTCTGTACGGACTGATCAACAGCTACTAAAAAAGTTTAGTTACAGTTATTGCTGCACAAGAGGGTCCCACCAGATACTGAAAGCAAAGGTTCACTTACTTTTACCACTGACAGGTATGTAATATTGGATTCTTTTCCTCAATAAATAAATAAGCAACATAATCTTTTTTTATCTGATTATCCCTTTATCTCATAGATATCAGAAATAGAAAACTTCGAGTGTTCAGAAACGCTCGAGCCCAACTGTAGGTTTTAAATCAGTATTTCCATCACACCTGACAATTCCTGCATTGCTGATGAAGTTTGTGTTTTGATCTAATCACCCATTTACCAAGCCGATCTATTTGGCTTGAGTCGGTGCAAAAACGAAAGGTGTCTGAATATTTTTACATACAAACATCCGCACTACTTCCCGCCTGTCACAGAAATAAAGGACTTTGTCAAAACAAGACCAGGATTATTTTGCAGTGTGTTTGCTTCCATTGTTTCGGAATTGTTTTCAGCCCTGTACCCAACTCCCTGGCTCATCTCTAAATCAGTAGCGCAGGTCGAAGTGTAAATACAGCCATTTTGTTGCCATCGAACGGCTCGCTTTGAATGGCCGCCGCCTAACGCCTCCAGGCAAATGAAGAGCTTTTATGCTGCTTAAGCACAAACAATGGCATTGTTTCTGCTCAGAAAGCAACGTGCTAATGCGGCGCGAGCAACCGTGATCGACTGACTAACACAAATGATCTGTAATTCCAGCTCAAGGTTATTGTCAGTTAACAAAAACTAAAGTACGAAAGCACGGTAAACTAACAACCAGTATCACTTTAGAATAAGTAACATTACATAGCTAATAAGCGTGCATATGAGTAGTGAATTGTAGCATAAGTGGGTTGTTTATACTGCTTTATTTCCTTTTATGTTATTTACACCACTACCCAAAGTACTGAAGCTGAGCAGTTGAGCGTTGGTCCGTCCAGGTTTAGAGACCAAACGAGGACGGATGAGAAAAGGATTATGGACCGATGAGGAACGGACAAGGAATGTATGACAAGTATGGACTAGAAACATACTAGGGATGAACAGATGAATGACATACAGCAGACGGATGGGTTGGGACGACAGATGGACAAGATGAGACAAGGGACATATGGTTAGACGGACAAAGAGAGAGAGAATCTCGCCGTCCTCTCTCGCCTGTCCATATCTGTCCGTCTTCCCATCTTTCTCCACCCATCCGTCTGTTTGTCTTGTCTCTCTCTCTAGTCCATCTCTTGGTCTCTCACCATGTCTTTCCTGCCTTCTCTCCTTTGTCGTCTCTCATCCATCCCTCCTCAACAGTGGTAAGCAACTCACATCCTTTTGAATGGGTAATCCAGAGCTTTAACCCTTGAAGCCTCTTTCTTTTTTAAACTTTGTTATTTTAACTTATTAATGTAATAGTTTGAAACACTTGATAATTAGACTGCTTTTTAGGACGCTTTCAGTTTCAGGCCCTAGAATCGTCCTAACGTTGCATATTGTATATTGCACAATATACCCAGCCTCCCTGAGCTGAGGAACTCTAGAAAGTCTGGTGAGGCAGAACACAGGATCAGGCATAACCAGAATGGAACAAGGCGGCGAGCCATCGCCAAGTCAAGACCCTGAAAGCCAGGATGGAAGCCAGTGGCGAGACTCCTCAAAACTCAAAACGCAACTCATACCTCACCTCTCCTGTGGAGGAACATGAACAAACAGCAGAGCTTCGATACACATTTCAAGTTGGTGAGTCCATCCCAGTTCTGTCTTTGTCCCAAGTTCAGAGCTTTTAGGCTCTTGACCTGGCACAGACTCTCACTGCCAAACCCAGCGGTGATATATCCAACAGTAGCCAAATTAGAGGTCTCATATTTAGAGCTGACTGACCACTCACGTACGCCTAGAGTTTCCATTATTGTTGCCAAAATCTGACTTTTTGAAGTTAACAGCTGTGCAAGTGTTTGGAGTGCTCAGGGTCTCTAGTGAAGCAGATATTAGGATGAACCCTGAATGGAAGACCTTCATTCAAATCCATTTAGATCACAAGGAAACTCATGGCAGAACCTAAAAAAAGAACTGAGGAAATCCATTCTGATATACATACAGAGGCAATCAGAGTGAAAGGACAGGCAGTAATGGGTCCACCAGAGCACAGAACCATGGGGGGTTTGCATAATGACAGGAGAAAGCAGTTCCAAAAACAGCAGATGAAACAGCTAACAAATTGGCCAAGGGAGGTCTTCTTCTGTCCTCCAATCAGACTGTATGATTGCAATGCGACCCCCTGTTTCGTTACCCAAACAGAGAAGGGGACACGTGTTGTTTTTGGAGTGGTGTGAAGGCCATGGCAGCCCCATCAGTGAGCGAGTCCTCATATCCTAATGATCATGTGTGTTCAGACTACAATGATGATGAAAAAAGAAAATTAAGACACCTTATTGCCAAAAGCTTCAACTGAACTGACTAGAACGTCAAAATTCATCAGCATTACTCGACTCCTAAAACCTCCAGCGGTTTGATTGTATGCTCCTACATCCATCCACTAATCAAAACATGTCCAATAATCATACCAGCAGCTTTATGAACACAGTGTCCACAGCACACTCGGGCAAACAAACCCAACACAGACATGCTGTTTGCCGAGGTGGGAATAACAAAGTTCTTTTTTTAGTATCTGTTCTTAATACTTTCGCTTTACTTACTACAACAAACATCTGTCCTTTTTACTCACCACATTTTTCAAACAGACTCAATTGCTTTAGTCTTTATGATCTCTTTGTTCATCCACGTAATCTAGTTTTTTTATTCATTTATAATTTTTTATCGTTTTTATTCAGGCAACTCTAACACAAAAATAGTTGTATACATTTTACACTGTTTTTTTATTAATCCGAGCACTGGAGGGTTTTTTCCATGTTCCTATGATGAATATGAACTATTTATAATAAATAACTATAGGAGTGTTAAAAATGCTTCTAAAATTGGTGAAGCTGCAGTTTTTTGGGCTAAAATGCAATGTTTCAGACTTGATAAAATTAAATTGTTTAGGTTAAAATATCAGATTTACTGCATTCCTGCATTTGCCACTTTAGTTAGGAGCAATTAGCACATTATGTAAAAATCCAAGGTTTTTGTACTTGTTCTTCTCATGTCCGAAATGTTTTTGGAAAAATTGGTTTGCTAAAGAGATTATGTCATTTGTATGGTTTTTGCAGATATTCATGTGTTGGAGTACAAAACGTATATACTCAGTGCCATGGGTCCTGTACTCTAACCCCTCAATAAAGACGTCCTGTT
This sequence comes from Ancistrus triradiatus, assembly GCA_025084515.1. Taxonomy (NCBI): domain Eukaryota; kingdom Metazoa; phylum Chordata; class Actinopteri; order Siluriformes; family Loricariidae; genus Ancistrus; species Ancistrus triradiatus. The sequence goes on from JAJAGP010001925.1 coordinate 46,101, forward strand.
GCAAATTGGAGTTAGGAAAGTTTTAATACATTTACTTTAATGCATTTACCGTAATTTTTCGACCATAAGGCGCACCAAATCGACAGTGCCCTAAAATGGCGGTGCGTCACTGTATGAATTAATTCTGGTTGTGCTTTCTGACCTAAACCGATTGTAGAATGGTACCGGGCTCATAAATCTGTCTAACTGTTTTTAGCACGGCCTTGGTAAGTTACAAGCTTACGGCCACCGTACTGCCGCAGCATAGCGGGGTAATACGGTATGTGCCTTCAGCATTAGGGTACGTGCATTCATTCATTCATTCTTTTCGAAGCGGATTTTCAACTCAACGCTATCAGTCCGCAGTACAACATGGTCATAGAGCAGTTTTTTTTTTTCTGCGATATAATTCAACATTACGAATTTCAATTTTGGTACGGAAGTGGAATGAAGCAAGAAGACGCCCTGATAAAGACCAAACTGAGCTACCGACGGAAACTTAAGAAGTTTTGTTTCATTTCATCTCTTATAACCCGGTGCCTTTATGGTCCCGGAAAAATACGGTAATAGCCTCTACATTTATCTTTCTACTTGAGTAACTATATCTGTAAAAGCCAGACGTCAACTTTTTACTGAGAAGCGAGGGGAGGGTCAGTCTGTTTTAATCATATTTGTAGTACGTTTATTTAATAAAGATCATGTGCATTTCGTCACTCTGCCGTTACGAAGGATTGTATTACTTTATCAGAACTGTTCCGTTCCTCTTATTAATCAATCCATTTAAAGTAGCCGTAGATCTTGGCTGAGCTTTTGCTCTCCCCTGCCGCCCTCCCCAGCAGAAGCCCACTCTCCTATTATTGGGCTCTTCCGTTTTTTCATTCGGTGAATGAGAAGTTTGGATGGGATTCTTTCGTTTTTTCGAGTCGCCTCGCCTGTGAGGGCACTGTGCCAAAAATGGTCAGCGCAGCAGCACAGTGGGTAGTCATTAATTAGAGCAGAAAAATGGTGTGATAACAGGGCTGCCTGGCCTAATGAAGTACAAGAGCTTATGATGTATGCCTCTGCCCACCTGGTTCATCATTAATACATGTAATTAAATCAAAAGGCTTTGAAATAAAACACTTTTCAATGCTGAAATCCTACCTGGGCTTTCTCTTAAGCTCTCCCGAAGCTTTTGTAGCCAGATTCAAAAGTTCATCACTTATACTGTTTCTGCTAGATGTTGGAAGCCTGGCTTAAGCCTGGTTTAAGCTTCCATCTGAACAGGCTTACAAAAAGCCCTCAGATGGTCGGATAGCAGCTTCATTTTGAGCAGTTGAGTCAGCGTTCAGGGGCATGTCTACTAGATGTTTAAATGAAAATAATTACTATTCTTAAGCAAGTTGCAGAAACCTTGCAGTCAGTGGCAGTACTAGACCATTTGAATGGGGGTTTGTGAGTGACCAAATACTTATTTTCCACCATAATTTACAATTAAATTCCTTAAAAATCCTACAGTGTGATTTTCTGGATTTTTCTCTCATAGTTGAAGCGTAGCTATGATGAAAATTACAGACCTCTCTCATCTTTCTAAGTAGGAGAACTTGCACAGTCAATGGCTGACTAAATACTTTTTTGCCCCACTGTACGTTGCTGAGTCATAGCATGATGACCTCCTGATCAGGTGGGTGGCATGTGTGAATGCTCAGACCCAGAGTTACCATGCAGATCACTACCCAGAGCAAAACACTCCCTCCACTGGCTTGTGTTCTTCCCACAGGCATCCTGGTGCCATCATTTCTCCACATGATGTAAAAGAAAACAGATCTCATCGGACCCCTTTTTTCATTGTTCCAGTGTGCAGTCCACTTTTAGCCTAGACGCCATGCCACCCACTTTCAACAGTGGTCAGAATGAGCCGTCCTGTCACATCAATGAGCCTTGGGCACAAACATTCTGCCACTCTTGGTTGGTACTCATTGCTGCTGACTGGGAGCACCCCACAAACCTTGAACCCTTTTGTGCACTTTTTCCTTCGTCAGTGATTCTTCGGTCTTTACCCCTGCCCATTTCCATCCATTTTCCCTCCATCCAACATGGCAACTACAAGTTACCATGGCTACCACAACTGACCATGCACTTAGTGTCTAATAAATCCCAGACCATAAGTTGCAACGAGATAATCGCTGTTATTCTATCCTTTAATGATCATAATGCATTCGCTCAGTGCATGTTCCCTAGCTGATGCTTTAGTGAACAATGCTTTTTGTTATTACAAGCATTATTTGAGCTCCTCATTTTAACAAACGTCATATGCTCTCCTACAAATACTGCAGACATGGTGCAAAACAAAAGATCAGTACTTGCCCTTTAGTCTAATTGTAGTCTAGTATTAATTTATGCACTGTATCTCCATTCTCGACATGACATCACTAACATTTAGCGGATACTCTTAACCAGAGCGACGTTCAATGTTAGTCCAAGCCATTGTGAGTTAATGGCCTTGCTCAATATGCGATTTGAACCATGGACCTTCAGGTCCACACCATTACCTCAACCATTGCAACACAATGGTCCCAGGTTTGGAAAAAAAAAAAACACTGAGGGTGCTAAATTAATTGATCTGCCTTCGCAGCACCATATATTTGGACCTGTACATACAAACACCCTATGTTATGTATCGATTAATGTTATGCTGCTCATTTAATTCTGATCCTCAACTCTTTGCTGTCTGTCCGACTCACTCAGACTTTTGCATCCCATCTCTCAGCCACTGTGACAGAGTTAGACCAAAGCAAACAGGGGAATCCCTGCAGTGATGCAGCTGGTCCTGTGCTGGATCAGATGTTGGAAATACTGGGCCGCACAGGCTCGACTGCTCACTGCTGGAGATGTTCCATGTCTATGAACACACCATGTATACGTTGTCATATTCCACATGAAAGCTCTTTTAATTCAGCTTAAAACATAATAGTGTAAACTGATCATGCTGACTGGTTCACTGTGTGTCTAAAGTGTATTGCAGAATTAGAACATACCGCAGAGTAAAGGTCTGCACATGGACATACTGTGGTGTTGCAAAATGTTGAACAGACCTGGACAACTGATGGGATTTGTTGAAAAAAGAGCCTGACAACATGCATACACCCTTTATTAGGTACACCTTGTTAGTGTGGACTTTAAACCCACTTTTTCAATTCTGCGTTGCATAGATTTAACGAGGTGCTGGAAACATTCCACAGAGATTTTGGGTCATATTGGCATGATAGCATCACACAATTGCTTTATGGGGTTTTTTTTGTATCCTTTTAACTTTGCCTTTATATAAAACCTGGAATGGTTTCTCTCAGCTTAATCTAATTAGTATGAGAGTGTAAATTATATAAATATTGATTTAAATATAGAGCAAAGTAATATGTTTCTTTAGATCACCTTCAAGAAAGCAGTTTGAGATGATTTGAGCTTTATCCTTCTGGAAGTAACCATCAGAAGATGGTACATTGTGCTCATAAAGGGATCCACATGGTCAGAAACATCTCGGGTAGGCTGTGGGGTTTAACCGATGATCAGTTGGTATTAAGGGACCAAAAGTGTGCCAAGAAAATATTCCCCACCAACAACCTGAACTGCTGACACAAGGAAGGATGGATGCCAAATTTACATTTACAGCATTTAGCAGATGCTCTTATCCAGAGCGACTTCCAATTTGAGCAATTGTGGGTTAAAGGTCTTTCTCAAGGACCCAACAGTGGCAGATTGGCAGAGATGGGATTTGAACCCTGGACCTTCTGGTCCAGAGTCCAGTACCTTAACCACTAGGCTACCACAGTCAAATTCTGATCCTGCCATCAAAATGAGACTCATCAGAAATCGAGATCTTCTCTTGTCCAATTTTGGTAAGCCCATGTGAATTATAACCTCAGTTGCCTGACTTGCTTGCATGACCCTGACATTACAAAGACATGAACAATCCAATAAAATACAAAAAAAAAAAAAAAACAATATGAGAAGTCATCTCAGATCTTTTTGAAGTAGTCATCTTTGAATCTTCAAACCAAACAGCGCACTGCATGATGGTTTGACAGGGTACATCGTTTGGATGCTACGTATCGCGGTGCATTGCGAGATTGTTTGAGTGCGCTGGAGATAAGTTTTTGGACAGCACCACATTAGAAATATAGCTGAACCTCAAAGTAGTGCACTACATAGTGAATAGGGAAGGGATGCGAACACAGCATAGGTGTTACAAGCTGCAATTTAAATACCTGTGGTTATTTCTTCTCGGATAACCTATGCTAATTAGGACAAATCAGTTTAGGATTCTAAGCAACACTTCTGGGTAGAAGAACCCTCAAGTCCAAACAGAGCATGCTCAAGTCCTTGTTTTATTCCCTGCAGAAATGACAAAGCAAGATTTTTGATGGCCTTAGGGTATTACACACACGCATAGATTTGGAGGCGGCTGGCAGTAATGAAAACACTTTCTCAGGTTAAGATGAAGTTGGTGACACCTGAAGTGGTATGACAGGAGGAATAACTTGTACCCTTTACATCCACCCAACTTTTTACTCCTCAGCAGCAACCCATGTTTATTATTACACCATAAACACCACCCTACATCCTTCATTTCAGCAGTTGCAAAAGTCAGATTGTTGTTTGTTCAACATGTCTTTGTAATGTGGCAGCAACCCTGCTGGGCATCACACGATATGACCTACTCAGCCCCCCCGAGAAACAAGGATGGGAACCTGTGATGAGATGGGACATTTGGAACACACATCCAGAACATAGACTAATCACAACCCGATGGTACAATGTAGAACAGCTACCTCATCAGGGCAGGACTCTTCGGTTTACACCCACCTACAGGCCACTCTTTCAAGGATGAAGACGTGCAGATACCTGATCAGAAGGAACGCTGGTTTGAACACCCATCCCTGAACCGAGGCGGGGGCCTCAGTTCACCCCTCACCTTCTTACAATGCCGCTATCGCAGCCCTTCCCCAATCCTGTGTGAATGCCACACGTGGCCATTGTTATTAATGGCCATGGCAATTTGCATATTGAACTGATCAGTGGTCCTATTGTTATGTAATGGAGCTGGTATCGGTCAATGTGCTGTATATAGGATTGGGGATTATGTCCAGATGAACTGATTCAACTGCTGGGATTTTCTCACCTGGATTACCGAGTATGCATCAAGACAGTGCTGTGTTCTCTCTGTAGAGCAAAGCCGGTGACTCTAAGTGCCTCCCATCAGAGTATTGAATTTGCATTATCAATTGCCACTTCTTGAGAATGCCTCAAGAATTGAATAGCATTGTAAAGACAAACGAATGAACAGCTCCTTGGATTCTTTCAGGTATTCGCGCCCTCGTTTCATCACACCCTCTCCATCAGGAAGATCCAGAATCTCCCCCGAAGCACTGCATGCTCCTTTTAATGGGCAGATTCATCAACGTCAGTCCTGTCTGACTGCTCATTCAGGTTAATTGCGTTTCCTCACACATGCTCTCATAGCCCTACTCAATCGGACTGAAGCCGTGTTAGAGAGGATTAATACACAGGCACACCTGTGTTCTGTGCCGTGATCTCTCGCCCTTCCCAGGGGCCAAAACGAGTGGGAGAGTGGAGGAGTAAACGAGGACAGGGCGGTCGTACATGAGGACATCCGCCCACGCCATCACTCTTCCCTAAATGTGTGAAGTGACATAGAAGAATGCAATTTGCTCCAGCCCTTGGGATGCTGACCATTTCTCCCAAGGGCCACGGACATATTGTCCACCATCTGGTGCCCATCTTAATTTACGAAGCAGCACCGAGAGATCAGGGACGGCGAACTAATCACTATAACTCTCTCCCCGTTCTCATCCAAAACCCATTCAGAAGTGAAAGCTTCCTCAGATGGGCGTGAAGCATCAAGAACATAACCAGACTTTATTAGAGAAAATACTTTGAAAGAGTATTCAGGTATTCATTTACACTGGCATACGATTAACACGGAATATGGAGCAGCATGAAAAATCATTGCTGCTCTTAGTGACGTGTAATAAATGTGACTGAAATGAAGCAAGTTTTCATAAATGGAGCAGATGGCATCACGGAACAGGCTGCACCCTCCTTTAACATTTAATCTTCAAACTCACACAAAAATAGATGGATAAGATCCATTCTAAAGTAAAAAATGCTTGTAGCAATCTGCATGAATTCCTTTGATGTGGATATGACAGGAAGGGTGATAATGTTTGCAGCACATCGGCCATTCATAGTTCCTTCCCCAAGGCCCTAGATTGTATTATATACACTCACTGATCAGTTTTCTTCTACACTCATCGTCCAATTGATCCGTTCCACTTACCATAGAGAAGCACTTTGTAGTTCTACAATTACAGACTGTAGTCCATCTGATTCTCTACATACTTTGTTCGTCCTCTTTACTCTGTTCTCTAATGGTCAGGACCCCCACAGGATCAGCACAGATCAGGTACTCTTTGGGTGGTGGAGCATTCTCAGCACTGCAGTCACACTGATGTCGTGGTATGAGTGGATCAGACACAGCAGTGCTGCTGGAGTTAGACAAATCTATCACATTGCCCCACCTTGCTCTTCTAATCTTCTTCAGTGCTAGCAGGATGCAGGTGGCTGGATATTTTTGGCTGGTGGACTGTTTTCAGCAGTGACACTTAGGTGTTTAAGATTCCAGCAGCACTGCTGTGTCTGATCCACTCATACCAGCTCAACACGCACTAACACACCGCCACCAGGTCAGTGTGACTGCAGTGCTGAGAATGATTCATCTCCCATAACATACACATTTTTTTAACCCCAGTTTTATACCCATGTCAGAGTTCCAAAAGCAGAAAGGGTCAGAGGAGAATGGTCAGACTGGTTTGACCTGACAGAAAAGCAACAGCAACTCCAATAACCACTCCTTACAACTAAGGTATGCAGAAGAGCATCTGTGAATACACAAATGGGCTACAGCAGTCCATATCAGGTGCTACTCCTGTCAACTATGAACAAGAAAATTCACATTGGCTCTCCAAAATGGGACAATAGAAGGTGGAAAAACATCGGCTGGTCTGATGAGTGATTTCTGCTGCATCATGGGTCAGAATTTGTTGTAAACAACATGAACGCATGGCTCCATCCTGCATGCATCAATAGTTCCGGCTGTTGTTGTTGGTGGTGTAATGGTGTGGGGGTATTTTCGACACACTTTGGGCCTCTTAATACCAATTGAGCATTGTTTAAGCACCACGGCCTACCTGAGTAATGTTGCTAAAGATGAGCACAGTGTACCACCTTCTCAAAGCATGTCACAAGCTCAAACCATCTCAAACTGGTTTCTTGAACATGACCATGAGTTCACTTGACTCAAACAGCCACCACAGTCACCAGAGCCCAATCCTAGATAGAGCACCTTTGGGATGTGGTGGAATCTTGCTGAATCTAGGCCATGATTCTGGGCAAAAACCAGGTACTAGCAAGGTGTACCTAATAAAGTGTCCGATGAGTGTAAAAACATTGGATATGTAGTATGGCTACATCTTTTCTGGCATTAGATTCTGCAGAGCTAGAGCTAAGGGACTGGTTCCAGGATATCTGAGACCTGGTGATATCTGTGGTGAGAAGCCTGTGGGAATTGTTTATGCCGAAGCATGTTCTTTGGGCATCAAAAACCATTTATGAAAGACTTTTTGCTGACAGGAAAGATTCTACCAACATTATACAGGATCCACTTAACACACAGGAAGCTGGCACTGATCAGTTATACAGGATAAAGGATAGCCAGCAGCTTACGAGCATCCATGTCTGAATGCCTTCTTCCAGAACTTGCATATCGGTGCAGTTTGTAATGGATTCCAGAAAGGACCTTGGGGAGCTGCTTTATAGTTGTGGTTCATCTCAGGGAGGGGTATAAGGCTTAAAATAGTATTCCTCCAACCTAAGCACACCAGCACACATTTCTGTACCAGCTACAAAACACTGAGGGAACGTCGCGTTCCAGTGCAACTCTATAAAACGTCAACGCATAATGATGCATCGAGTATGGTTTTGCTTTAAGGACCGGGACGTCAAGTGTGCCGAGAAAGGCATCGGCTGTGTAACAGTATAGCACAGTACAAACACAAGTCAGCAAGATCCTCATAAGATTGTGGTGGTTTAGTGGTTAAGATGCTGGCCTGTGGACCAGAAAGCCCAGGGATCAAACCCCACCTCTGCCAAACTACCACTTTTGGGTCCTGGAGCAAGCAACCCACAATTTCTGGAAATTTGAAGCTATCAGTTTGTAAGTCGCTCTAGATAAGAAGTGCCTCCTTGATGACTAACTGCAAATATAATGCTGTGATTTCTACCCATGGCATTTTTCCTCCCCTGGAGAACGCTTTACACCCAGCATGCATCTGAATAACTGTTTTCTTAGTGTTCAAATGCGTTTCTCTTCCTCCCACCTTCCAGCAGCAGCTCTGATTGTATCACCAAAGCATCCTTGAACAGATCAGCAGGACAGGCCTGAGACTGATTCTAATTCATACGCTGGGCTTAATTGGACATTGAGCATTTTAAATTATTCTCCGAGTGCTGTAGCTAATGAATCATGGATGAGACGCTTTTGCCAATCTGATTTAATGAGGATGTTCATTAAAGGAGGAGAAAATAGCAGCTACGTTACTGGTCATTAGAGTCATTTAACACGTCCAATCCGGTTCCAGTTTGTCATGTCGCGAAACAAGCAAAAGTACTGATACTGGTTGGAGGAAGAAGGATCAGGGTTCCGATCCGTGCTAAAATCCCCCGTCTATTTCAACCCTTTATTTCAGGTCCACGTGTGTACAATTGCAGGACTGTCCAAAAGTCTTAGGCCACCATTAGATTTGTTGTTTTAGCAATGCAATAATGACCATGTATAACATACCGTCGATGAATGGACCCAAATACTTCAACCTTGGATTTGTTAGTCTATAATCCTCTGTTCCACTGATCTTCATTCCAGTCTTTGTGAGTTTTAGCACATCTTAGTCATTTCACCCTGGTCCTCTTCTGAAAAAGTGGGTTCTTGGTTGTAGTCCTTCCAAAAAGACCATTTCTGATCAAGCTTCTTAAGATTGTAGAAGGGTCAACTAAAGCAGAAGTCATACTAAATACTTGCCACTATAGCCATTTTTTCAGTTTTTTAATACTGAATACAAATTTCTAATAAACAGACTGAGAAATAATTATATATGGTTATTACAGGATTGCTAAATCTAATAAAGGTGGCCTAAGACTTTTGCACAGTACTGTATATACACAGGTTTTCACAACAAAGTCCGTTTGTCCTTACTATTAAGGTTATTAACCCATTGAATTCATATATTACTAGATTAAACACACACACACACACACACACACACACGTTTATGGGAGCGAGCCAGTAGGGTAAGGGACTGAGTGAAACAATGCCCCGCACAGAGCACTACAGTGAGATAAGATTTTACCCTTTTCACTGTAAACAGTAAGATAAAAAATCAATACTTGGTGGTCAATGTTGAAATGAAATAAATGCATTTTAATCATTAGCAGATGACATTACAAAGCTGATACAAATACAATCCAAACAATTGTGGGTTAAGTGCCTTGCTCAAGGACCCAACTTGGTGGAGATGGGATTTGAACCTTAGACCTTCTGGCCCATAGTCCAGTACCATAACCGCTAGGTATCCACAGTCCCAACTGACAACTGGAACAATCTTAATGTACAATGCAAAGCAATTGTAGGTTAAGGCCGCTTGTACCTTGACCGCTGTACTACCACAAGTCATTATACACACATCTACTGTTTGGTAATGGACTTCCAAATCTCTCAAGCTCAGCAAAAGTCTGTCTACTTCCTAATCCAGCTCTCACTGGGTCCTAAGTGGTTCTTAATGTGTTTTGCCTAGTGGGCATCAGTTATTCCAGCATCAAGTCTCGGACTCAAGCAATTTCCCTTTTAACCCATTTAATCCACATTTCCACTTATTTATCCAAATGGTCTCCATGATGCAACAGCCACTAATCGGTGAGGTTAAGAGCTAATACAGGCTTCCTCTGAAGCTCATGCAGTTTTTTCTGGGCAGAATCACAGCAACTGGAGCAGGGCACAGACTGAGCCCTTCCAACTGAGCCCTTAATATCAGAGCAGATATTAGTTTTGGGGTGGAGCATCCTTGGCAAAAGCATCGACTCTGACTTGGTAGCAGAGGCCTTGCTGAGGTCAAGCTGTACTACAGTTTAAAGGTATGTAGGATATCAATGCCCAAACTTCCTATCCAAAACACAAGCTCCTGTTCTGATGAATGACGATCCAGAAAATGGCAGCAGAAGATGGTGTTCTGACTGTTTACTTAGATTACCACATCTAGCACTAGACACATGCTGTTGGACAACAGAGGACATTTTTTCTGGGCAGTAGCTATCATGGGGGGTCAAAAGTCTGAGACCTGCTTTCCCCCAGCCCGTCTTTGTCTCTAATTTCATTCATCTGTATATTAGGAGGTAGATACTTCCCATACAGTAGCACTCAGTTTGGGCTATTAAACTCATTAGTAGTAGTGACTTAATATCATTATTGGTGGATCAACCTAATGCACAAAGCTTTTGGAATGGCTCGCCCTAAAAGCTGAGGATAAGTGCGCTAGTACAGGTCGCTCTGGGTCAGCCGGAAGTCTAAACAATGACTGCGAGCAGACCTGAGCTGTCACCTTCTTCAGTAGGCATGCAGAAGATCCTTACATAGTGGCTGAAATCTTGGCATCCATTTTTCCACAGAAGGTCTGCAATACTGATGGGTCTGACCACAATACCCGTTTCCACTGTGTGATGGTCCATCCCAGATGCCTTCAAGTCCAGAGAAGTCGACGCCGCATCTGGACATGGTTAACATAAGGCTTCTTTTTTGCACAGTAAGGTTTTAAGTGACATTTGTGAATGTAACTGTGTTGTAGTGCTTGATGAAGGTTTGATCAAGTAATCCCTTGCCCATGTGGATCTATCTGCTATTGATGAATGACGGTTCTCGATGCAGTGCCGTCTGAGGGATCGGAGATCATGGGTGCCCAGCGTTCAGAAGTTCATCCAGATTCCTTGAAGGGTTTACCGATATTATGTACTGTAGAGGGAGAAATATGGAAATCCCTTCCGATCTTTCTGTGAGGAACATTGGTTTTAAACATTTTAGTAATTTTCCCTCCATTATTCCCTTTCTTACCTCATTACTAGCCCTAAATTGCCCCCAACTTTTTGTGGAATGTGTTGCAGGTCTGAAATGCAGGAATGGATGTTTATTAACATATGAAATGACGTTGACCAGAAAACTCATGAAATAGCCCATCTTGTGTTATTACCATCTGAAATGAAGTTCAAAGGAAATGTAAGGAGCACTGCATTAATTTTATTATTTGCATTTCCCACACCTTCTCAACTTTGTGATTTGGGGTTGTAGGTTGAGACAAGCTAAAGGAATACGATCAGGTCCAAGTAATGGTTCTTCTTAAGAGAACAGGGAAGGTGGTGCTTTGTTACTGCACTCAGACAGAGATGACACGAGCACGTGGTTTGCTTTTACAGCGCGTTCAGGCCTCGTTGCTCAGGAAATGAATCTCGCGTGCTGTGACGGCGTGCAGAAGTTTCTCAAACAACTGACCTTAAATAAAGCATACAGTCACTTGAAGTCTCTCTGGCCTTGGTCTTTAAATTTAGAGCCGGTGCTGTGTAACAACCTAACACGATAATAGATACCCGTGAGTGTTCGCTATGAATAAAACCTATTTGGAAAGGAAATAAGCAGGCAGCTGGTGCAGGAGTGTGTATCCCATTCATGTCACGATCACACACACACACGCACATACACAACAGAAGGCCTGCAATATGTGAATCTCACACACACACACCATCATCGCAGATCAAACAGCTCAATCTTTGTTTGCTCATGGTAAATGAGAGGCCGAAGCAGAAAGCCAATTGCAGTTTAATATGTAAACGATAATAAAACAGAGCAAGTCATGACCGCCTGCGTAACGTCCTGTCCGGCCTAGAGTCGGTGCGTTTTTAATAACAGAACTGACACAACACATTGCGTTAGCAGCAGCAGCGCCTCCTTACCTTCCTATAGACGATCATATTGGGAGAGTCCTCCTCCGGGTCGGCCGTCCCCACACCCCCCTGGTCCTGAGAGGCCTGAGCCATGCTGGCCGTTTCCCCTGCTCGAGATCAGACTGTTGGAACAGAACAGAAGCGAGATCAATCGCACGGACCGGATCCCGGAGAGCTTCCCTACAATGATGTGCTTTGAAGCCAACAAATTAACCATCTGCAGTCGTTTGATCCCCGTGAATGCCAACAGATTAACATTTCATAAGCACAATACAATATGGCAGAGAGAGAGCAGAGCATTATTACTAATACAGACAAAAGCACTGAACATCTGCTACATTTGGGCAAAGAGGTAGGAAAGCACAAGAAAAGGAAATCATTCACAGCATGGGCACCAGATTTGCTCAGCTGTCAAACGATATGTTCATACACTCAGTTTGGGATTGAATCAGATTTACTAATGGGAGTTGCTCCCAAAGGCGGCACTCATACAGCAGCTACATTTAGATATCACTCATATTTAGAGCACTACACATTTCTGTTAAACACAAATCTGACACACACAACTGAAGTGATTACTGAATATTACATTTGTGTTAGCATGTACAGGACACTCTGAACAACTGGTCATCAAAGTGCGTGAAGCAAAATCTCTAACCATCCCATAGAAAGACTAATAAACCTCAGGAAAGTTTGTGAGAAAACGTCTGGCCCCCCCCTCCCTCAGACACCTGACCTGGTCAAATGACACGGCTGGGACCCAAACCTAGGTGACCGTTGTGGTGGGTTAACAAGTTGCCACTGTTCCACCCAAAGGCTGTTCATTTGCAGCATTTAGAGAAGTGCTTTGTGTTGTTTTGAACAGTTGTCACCTCATCCTAGTACAAAAAAAAGGAAAGAAACAATAAAAGTAACAGATTTATCTGGTGGTGCCCCAAATTAATCTTTAAAGCTTCACTAAAATGTGCCAAAATCATATATTCAGGTTTGGTCCCCACACAGGTTGTTAATAAATAAAAGTTTTGGAATTGAACCAGGCATGTGGATTGCTGAGCAGCACTACAAAACATGCCATGCTAATTCACTACAAGCACTACATTGCCCATAATGCCCCAGCATCTTTCCAAATGCTTGAGCAGCTAACTTTTTCTGTTTTCCTCATGGATTAATGGACATCTACAAATATTTACAAGAATGTCAGCCACACTGCGGGCAAGGTAATGACAGCTCAATTATGTTTGGCCGCTTATAACCGAATAACCTACCAAAAGTACATATTAGAGCACTACATCTACATTTACAGCATTTAGCAGACGCCCTTATCCAGAGCGACTTACAATTAATACAGTCTTACAATCCAAGCAATTGTGGGTTATGGGCCTTGCTCAAGGACCCAACAGTGGCAGCTTGGCGGAGGTGGGATTTGAAGCCTGGACCTTCTGGTCCATAGTCCAGTACCTTAACCACTAGGCTACCACAGTAGCTAGCACTAAAGCAAAGGCATTCAATAAATTAGCAAAGGCATCAGTTACATTAACATAACCAAAATTGCAGCACAACGGTGGTCAGGTAGGTATTATGTATCAAACCAGCATCCACATGAATGGCAGGGCACAAGGTTTCCAGCAGAGCCCTGGTCAGTGATATTCAGCTTTCAGACTAAAAACCCCTGCCATATTGAGAGAGAAAATGCCTTGGGTTACAGATGTACCAAACACTCTGCTCAGAACAGTAGTGACTCACCGGTTGAAGCTTTGGACTACAAATCACAAGGTTGTAAGCTACAGCTGATACCGCTGCATCTCATAATAAACCCCAGCAACTGCGGGTTAACATAACAGTCATAAGTCCAGTAACCGAACCACTGAGCCACTGCTGTTCAAATAGCAGGTTTTCATTATGAAGCTCCACCAGTGGTGCTGCAGTCATATCAGCCTGCTGTGATGCATCAACACAGCACAGTCATCCGGAACAGTCTGACACACGACAAAGCTCTGACAGCATGAGAAGTGGTATGAGACGGTGGGGAGAATAGCAAAGGATGTGCTTTATGGGCAGGAATACGTTCACGGAGAAGCAGATGAAATTCTCCAGAGATTAAGGCATTGGATTCAAGTCGCCTACATAAAACAGTATAATGGGTTGTAGTGTGAAACCAGTGTGGGAGAAATCCCATTATACACTTCATACTAAGCTAATCCGCTACAGTCATGCTGGAAAGTTTGTGAACCTTTGGTTCCTGCACAAATATGACCTCATCAGATTTTCACGCAAGTCCTAAAGTAGATGAAGAACCGAATAAAAAACTGAGACAAACATTATACTTGGTCATTCATTTACTGAGGGAAAGGATACAATATGGCGTACTGTAAATGCAAGTGATGACAGTTTGCTTTCTGTATCTGGTGTATCTTGTGCAGCAATAACTGCAACTAAACATTCTTGGTAAAAAAAAAAATTGTTGTTGATCAGTCCTGCACACCAGCTTGGAGGAATTTTAGCCCAACAGCTTCGACTCTGGGATGTTTGTGGATTTCCTTACATAAACTGCTCTCTTCAGGTCCTTCCACAATATTACCCTTATTCTTCTTAAACCATTTTTGGTGGAATGGTTCGTGTGCTTAGGGTCATTATGTTTCTGTATAAGCCACCTTCTCTTAAGATTCAATGACTTTTTCCTTCCTTTTTCCAATTCCCTGCTGTAATTCAGAACTGCAGCACAACAAGCCCAAACCATGCTGCTACCACCACCATGTTTTACAGATAGGGTAAGGTTCTAATTCTGGAATGCCATGTTTTATTTTTAAGACATAACACTTCTAATTGAAACAAAACCATTAACACTTGACAGTGTAAGGGAGCCCTTTAGTTGCTTAGAATTTACCCTGGCTTCCCATGTCACCTTATGGACTTTGACACGCCTCTCTCTTGGAGAGCTTTTTTGTTGCTCGACCACTTCAACAATGGAAACAACACTGCTAATAATGGACTTGTATCTATGCAAACAATCTGAGTGGTGGAGTCCAATTCCCAGCTTGATGGGCATCAACAACCTCTGCTTTCTTTGCACCATGATACACTTCTGCAAACTCGTCGTGGAGAACAGACAACAGGGCGCCCGCTCACACCTGATTGTCACGCCATTGACCGAAAACACCTGACTAATTTCACCATCAGACTAACTGCCTAATTTCCTCTCACAGATATGTAACACTGGATCATTTTCCTCCATAAATAAATGACCAAGTATAACATGTTGCTCTCATTTCTTTAACTGTTTTCTCCATCTATTTATTTGCATGTTTGTCCATTTGGGTTTTATCCAGGCATATCAGTTTTCTCCCAGATTCCAAAGACATGCATTAGGTTAATTGAGTGTGGTTGCTCCCATCATGGACAGCCATCGATGCTGAGCCCATTCCTCTGTACAGAAGCGCTTCAACTCCGGGATGGTGGAAGTTTTATTCTGATACATTTTTTTCCCCTTCATTAACAAACCTCACAGAAAATGTCAAGCGATATATCAACGCGTACCATGATGTCATCCATCAGGATCCATGTACAACCTATGAAACAATGCAATTCGCTAGCTCACCTTCACAGTGACATACAGTACTGTGCAAAACTCTTAGGCCACCATTAGATTAGATATACCATTGTTTTAGCAATGCTATAATGACGATATACATGTCTCAGTCTCTTTATAGGAATACAACCAGAAAATACAGAACATTTGTATGCAGTACTAAAACAAAATATAAAAAGTCAGCAAAACAGCTTTTATATGCTACAGTGGTAAGTATTTATTGTGATGTCCCCTTACACACGAGCAATCTGGAGCTTCATCAGGATGCCTAGTTGACTTTTCTATAATCTGAAGAAGTTTGATCAGGAAGGGTCTTTTTGGAAGGGTAGCAGCCAAGAAACCACTTTCTCAGAAGAGGAACAGGGTGAAAAGGCTAAGATATGCTAAAGCTCACAAAGATTGGAATTTTGGAAAAAGAATTATATAGTGACAAATCTAAGTTTAACATTTTTGGTTTTAATCACTGAAAATATATTATATATGGTCTTTATATCATTGTTAAAACAACAATTATACCACAGTTAGTTCCAATCCCACAATCTGATTGGCTGAGAGATGATTTGAAATGAAAGATATAATTAGTTTATAAAATCTATTGGTTTTGAAAACGATTTAAATTTGGAAGATGAAGCTATTAATGACCAACATGAGCCAAAGGTTTATCACCTTTAAGATTTGGAAGCTGGAAAAGCCAAACGCAGTCAGTCCTTTAAATCAAACGTCCGGCTCTTAATGGATTCACAGCTCGACTGAAGATCAGCTTTAGTCCCATCAACAAAAATGCTGAATGAACTTCATTCCTCACAAATACGTCGTTTGCTGGACTGATCAGATTCACATTAAGAGCTTCATCATACTAATTTATTAACGCTAATCCAACCGGATCCTAGACTTTGCTTAAAACACCAGGATCTCACTTCGATCTGCTTCAGTCGGTAGAATAGTGGATCTTAGTAACAGCCTGACTTATAAACCCCACCCACAAAAAAACCTTTCTTTTTAATAAATTAAAACTTACCAATTAGTGATGGGAATTCCGGCTCTTTTCAGAGAGCCGGCTATTTTGGCTTGGCTCACTAAAAAGAGCCGGCTCTTTCGGCTCCCAAGTGGCTCTTTAGATTTTTTGTAGCTTAATTTATTACCAAATTATGTGTAAAATGAATTACTAATGTAAAAACACATAATATCCAATGGCTGTTATTATTAATATGGTTTTTATTTATGTACTCACAGTGGAACATAGTAAAATAAATTATAAAATACAAAAACGAAGACCCATCTCAATTACAGGTCCAATCTGGTCTCAGGTCTATGTGTGTATTATTTGCAACTATATACAGGGAAATAAGGCATCATCAACAAAACATCACTCAACAAAATATAAATAAAAATGTGCAAGAAAAAAAGAAAAAGCAGCATCCAGGTTACAGTTTTTAATGAAGATTGGAATTTAAAAAAAACAAGGATCTCATCTTTGGGGGGTTGATCCTGACACGCTGACGTCACCCCACATCCCAACCAATCACATGCGGCAAAATAAATAAAAAAAATTTTAGATTAGATTCAACTTTATTGTCATTACACATGTACAAGTACAACACAACGAAATGTAGTTTAGCATCTAACCAAAAGTGCAATAAGCAGCAGTGTGTCGGAATGTACAATAAATTAAAAAATATATAAATCACAATCAAGAATCGGCTCACAATCAGGAACCGGCTCCCGTCGTTCATTTCAAAGAGCCGGCTCTTAGAGCCGGATCGGTCGCGACCGACACATCACTATTACCAATCAATATGTGTGTTTTAGTCTGTATAATATAGTAATTGGTCATTCTGTTCCTCGACTTTAATGGCTGAAGGGCTTAGCCGCGGGGGAACGATAGAATGGAACTATTTTACCTCGCGGAAGTGATAAACAAATCTTTTTTTCTGTCCTCTCCATCTTAAAATCTAACAATAAATGGTGATAATGCACCTGTGGTATAATCGCAATAACACTCGAGGTCCCTGCTTGAACGCGAGATATTGGCATTTCCGGAAACTTCACCAGGATAAGTGGAGTTTAAAATCTGTTTGGAGTGAGGGGGTGTTGGTGCTATAAGAAAAATCTAAGCTTATAATCTTAAGTCTCGGGTGCTCCCTGTGCACATCTCACCCCTGCTGTGTTGTGACAGTCATTGCCGTTATCTGTCAATAAATACTAGCTGCTGCTTTAAAGAGGAAGTGCTACTGGAAAGTGGAACAGCTAGCGTGACAGAGAGAGAGAAAGAGACAGGGAGAGAAATCCCCTGACTGTGGTGACACTCTGGCTCTTCAGATTAGATGCTACACTCCCATCGGGCTTCCAAGCAGCAGCTGTCCTGCTCCAACTGTGCCAATGTGTGTTTGTGATGAACGCACAATAAAAACAGCTCTTACTCCGTCTCTCTAGCATCTTCAATCTTATTCCAACTAATAACTGCATTTTACCCAAACAGAATAATCTGATAATAAAAAGGAATCAGATCTGGGTAATTACAAGCACTTCAGTAATCTGATGATGAGAAACCCCCCAGTCCCTGAGTCAGTAATAGCGTTTCATGCCAGCACCAGCAGTCTTCAAACAATTTACAAAGGCTTATTTTTTGGCTTTAATACCCATGCTGTCACTGACGGCTTACACCACCGAATCAATCTGGTAGTCTCTTAATTTAAGCAGCTCACAACTGGTACAATCTTACATGATACAGTCCAAACAGTTTCAGGTTAAGACCACTGATAAAGGGACTTCAACCCTCAAGGGACTGATCAAAAATCCAAAACCTTAACTGCCTGAGGCTCTATCAAACAACCATCAAATCAATGTTTAGAATTCAGCCACCAGCTTACCTTCAGATCAAATTTGAGTCTTTATTGAGGTCATGTAATCATCACGACATTATTTTATACTGTTGAGCACAAGGTGGGATCGCCAAGCACTCAAGGACCAGTGCAAAACTCTCAACAAAGAGTGCCTTAAGTAAATAACATTGAAAGTTTATTCAGTGTTTTGTCTGGTGTTAGAGACCATGTAGAACCACAATATGCACCGAATTAAATATGTAAGACATAAAATGACCGAGAAATACATAAAAGGTTTTACAGGGTTATACTATATCTCAAAACAGTCAGGTCTCTAAGAGCTTTTTGAACAAAGGTGGCTCGGAAGCAAGAGTCGCTGAGGAACCCTGGGATGAGCTTGGAAGATAAAGATCAGGTGGTGTGGTTACTTAATCCTATGACGGATTACCGTCCTGTCCTGACTTCAGACTGACATTCCACCCTCAGCCCCATCTACTCCCAACATGCTCCCCTTGCTTTACATTAAATATGAACCATCACTGCCAGAGTTGGTCAGAAATAGCTACTGGTAGCTGATCCAAACGCAGCATGTACTGAATGCAGACACATCCATTCCTACAGTTGTGGCCCACTATGGAAAAAGCTGACCTGGGTGAGCATCGATTCAGTGCCTCTATTGCACAGCTGGGAATTGTATCAGTGTGTATAGCTATTCAATTCTCATAGACACAGGAAACCACACAGCTTCCTATTAATGAGATAATATTAAAAATGTTCCTCTCGCAGTACCCGCTGGGTGAAGGCAGAAGTCGAGCATTCAGTGTTCAGCAGACACCCTTACCCGGAGTGACTTAAACCGATACAGTCATACAATACAGGACAGAAAAGTGCTTGGATTTGAACCCTGGACCTTTTGGTCAAGTCAGATAACAAAGATTCTTAATATTGTTTTAAATTTCCAATGGGTTAAATTAAAAGCCCAAATGATTTGTTTCTTTGAATCTGTAGCCTTTGAACATGCACAACATCGAATGAATTTAGTCATGAAACTAAGATATATTTACACACCGAGTGTTTGAAGCTACAAAGCTTTAATCTGCTGCTGGTTTTGTTTACTTGATTTGTGGAATGCATGTAATAGGCTATATAAGCCGTAGAACCCAAAGGGGGTGTTTTATCGTGAAAAACACTGCTGTGATTTGGTCACAGGCATGAGCTGAAGGCGAGTGCCATAGATAATCACAGCTATGATGTTATTCGCGATAACACACCATCTTAAGCGTTCTACTGCTTAAAATGAAGAAATAATAAATGAATAAATCAAAGAATCCCTGCATTTCATGACATTGAAATGAGTTTTTGATAATTCCTAAGCTGCTCTAATGCAGTATGCCACAAAAGGTCTATACTCCACCAAGAAACAATAGTTTGAAATATTAAATGCAAATAGGCGAAGATTAAAGGGAAAAATGACAAACCGAAAACAAAATTGAACCAAACATTTAATTAATTATTAGGGTTATTCCATTTTTTGCATATGCCATGTTTGTGTGCATAAAGCTCGTCATTACTTGGCAACACGTCAGCGGAGTGATACCTTTTTGGAGTGAAAAAGCCGTGGTCTTATCACAGAAATCATCACAGTGAGAACTCAAAATCAGACTAAGGTCGGAACTAACTGTTGTATATTTCCAGCTACACTAACCAAACAGCTCCCTCACTCACAGTTTATATGAACATCATAACTGTATAACTTTTAAACACTCGCATAAAGGTAGTGTCTATTCATAAATAGCTCGAGAGATTTTGAATTTTTTGCTCATTCAAAAATATCGTATGTTCCCCGAGAATAAGTGTGTACAACTACTGTACAATGAAAGTTCCCGAAAAACATCATAGCAGTGGTTGGCCCTTATGTTCCAGGTTCCCAGAGACAGAGCATGCAGAGGAAAGAGACAGAGACGGACAGCAGAGAGGAAAGAGACAGAGACGCATCAGGAATAAAACATCATCAGAAACACGCCCGAATGTGGAACCCATCTACTTCTACATGAGACTGGACAATAGATTTGGTGTCAATGTTTACACCGAAAGCTACTGGTAAATATGCAAATTTTTTCCATTTAAGCTTTAAGGCCTTTTAACACACACAAAAATCATGTCAAGGTTTGAAAAAGAACGCACTTATATGAACACCATCCTTCACACCGAGTCTGAACCTGACGGACTGCAACGCTGCCTAAAATATTTAATCAGAACCCGTTCTAATTTCTGCGTTGATCGGATAAAATCAGGCTGACCAATCAGAGCTCGGTTGTCGGGCAGAACAGCTCATCCTGCTAGTAGCAGAGCACAAGAGCTTATAGGACGAGCAACAGGCTGACTCTAAAGACATGGATATTAAAGAAAAGATCTGGTGGAATAGAACTGAAAGGCTGGAGAATGATGGAGATAAAGCTCACAGGGACTGGATGGAAGCATTTTCTTGTTTATCCAAGTGCTTTCTAATCTGCTCAAGCCCACAAAAACACAAACTAGAGCTTCCTGTACTCACACTGCAGAACCAAAATATAAACACAAACTGAGACAGAAACAAACCTCACTGGCTGCACACAACCAAGAGGGAATGAGCCCAGTTGAAGAAAATCATTTCAAGAACAGGCCTGTGGTAGCCTAGCGGGTAAGGTACTGGACTATGAAACAGAAGGTCCAGGGTTCAAATCCCACCTCTGCCAAGCTGCCACTGTTGGGTCCTTGAGCAAGGCCATTAACCCACAATTGCTTGGATTGTAAGACTGTATCAATTGTAAGTCGCTCTGGATAATGGCGTCTGCTAAATGCTGTAAATGTAAACAGGCAAATGTCACCTTTTAAACACTTTACGCCTTTAAGGGTAAATTCAGAGCGGTGCTACAAGTAGGAACTCAAATGACTGGCACTTGGCACATCTAGGTATATGTAGGGCATGGCACTTGTGGTGTTAAGCAGGGTGCAAACTTTTCCATTTCACATCTCTGCTTGTGTCCATGTCCTGAAAATGTCCGTGCACAACACAGAACATAATGTAGTTCCTATTTACGCAAAGTAAATCAACATTCATGAAAATAAATTACATTTTAAAAGTAAAAAAAAAGTGTCATGCCCTACATATACCTAGACGTGCCAAGTGCCAGTCATTTGACCGCTGTGAGTTCTTACTTGTAGCACCGCTCTGGATTTACCCTTAAAGGCGTAAAGTGTTTAAAAGTAGGGCAAAAAAATTGTTTACTGGAGTAAAACACACTTTTACAGCCACTTACACCACAATGTCCGGTGTGAGACATTTTTACTTCCCATTTTAATAATTTATTATAATTTTTAAGACGTTATCGGCTGATCGTTAAGCGTCACGTACCCACACCTTTCCTTTTACTATCATATACTACATAAACCTTTATATCCTGCACTGTCAGTTGCACATCTTTGGACGTTTCCTGCTTTTAAATAAAGCAGACAAACAAGGCCTACATGTTTCTACAGGCAAACGTTTTCCCTCTCTGGTTACGTTGCTGCATGCACAGATGTGGAACTCCAAAAGAGATCTAATTACCCAAACAGTAGAAATGCACTGCAGATCTTGATTACTGAGCAAGATCCAGGTGGCACGACATAAAGCAAACATATCCAACATACCAACTACTATGAGCCTACGCTAGGCCAGATCATCTGCTCGTGCCCGTGTCTGCTCGGGCTAAATCCTGGTATCAGTATGTAAGCATCAGCACGTGCTTACAGCTCCATTAGACCTACTTGCTTGTCATTTCGTAGCAGCTGCTTTCGCCCCGCCTCATACAGACACTGAATGTAATCGGGAAGGCTGGATGATGTGACTGCTGAAGTGTGAAGCTCCATTTCATTGTGCTTTGGTTCACCTTCAGATATATGCAGGTATTCAAGGAAGAGAAACGCCTGTGTTAAGAGGCTGATCCTCCAGAGAGAGCTGCTCTAGATTCACCTCAACACTGTCTCGTTTCAAAGCAGGCAAGTCCTGTCAAAAAGGACACCCACCATCCACCGACCATCCATCCATATCCATCCATTATCCGTCTATTAGTGCGGTCAAATCACATCGATTTTATCAGGCTAATTGTGATTGATCATGTTTTGCTTGAGTGTACAGCATTCAATCCTGGATAAATGTTTTTTTTTCTTTAAATAGACAACATAAGCTTTAATCCAACGCGTTTATGACTTGATGATAATTCAATATACATGAAAAAGATTACCAGAACCACATTTTTTAATGCGATGCCTTTACCTCATTGGATACTTTGATTAAAAACAGCGATTACAATGGACTCTTGTGCCATATAAGGAAGAGTCCAAATTCTGTTCCCTATAGGCTAAAAGTGGTGCCACTCACTCACTTCTTCTCTTTGTTAATCCATTTTTATCACTTCCACTTGTCCACCATACAGAAGCACTTTGTAGTTCTACAATTACAGACTGTAGTCCGTCTGTTTCTCAGCATCCTTTGTTCGTCCCCTTTACTCTGTTCTCTAATGGTCAGGACCAGCACAGATCAGGTACTATTTAGGTGGAGAACCATTCTCAGCACTGCAGTGCTGCTGGAGTTTTTAAACACCACAGTGTCACTGCTGGCCTAAAAATAGTTCATGAACCTAAAATGTCCAGCCACCAGCATCCTGTGAGCTCTGATGAAGGATTAGACGATGACTGACAAACTGTGCAACAACAGATGAGCTGCTGTCTCTGACTTTACATCTACAAGGTGGAGCAGTGTAACAGTGCAGACAGTGCTTTAAAACTCCAGCAGCACTGCTGTGTCTGATCTACTCATTCCAGCACAACACACACTAACACACCACCACCACATCAGGGTCAGTGCAGTGCTGAGAATGATCCATCACCCAAACAGTACCTGATCTGTGCTGGTCCCGTGGGGGTCCTGACCATTAGGGAACAGAGTAAAGGGGACGAACAAAGGATGTACAGAAACAAATGGACTACAGTCTGGAATTGCAGAACTACAAAGTGCTTCTGTATGGAGAGTATATGGTATGTAGAGTGTAGAGAATAGTGAGTAGGCTCAGACTGAAGTACAAGCGCCAAGCATTCAAGTTGTTATTGTTCCCTCAGATTTCAACAAGGTAATGTGCTTCTCTTTACTGAGGCCATGTTTTAACTATAGGCTTACATATTTATGACATTAGAACTTTAGTCAGGCCATTTGTCAGAATAACAAGCAGACAGAAATCGTTTCATGCTGCTTCTTTAAGGTTCCTGCTGGACAGCTCTACTAGAGGGCTTCTTTTAATGAGGTACAGAAGAAGCAGAAAATAATCTTCACTTGTTTGGAAGATCAACAACTCAAAGCCATGGTACAGAAAGGCTTAATGTGGATTTATAAACAGCACCACACGCACACACAGGGAGCTTTCCACAAGGACAAAACATTAATCTGAACATAATAACAATATCACGCTAAATAATTATGATTATGGACCTTTGTAGTTACAATACAGAATTTAAGAGAAGTTTTTTGGTCACCATTTGTTCATTCTGTAATGCCTATAATGGCTCTGTAAGAGCTCAACAGGAAACGTCTCCCACTGATGCTCATAATAAGGCTGATTGGTTCTCTAGCTTTGCACCAGTAAAACAATCATGATTGTACAGCCAGTGTGTGTGTGAGAGATGAGAGGCAGCGTGTGAGAAATTGTTTTTGCTTTCAGTTTAAATGAGGAAATTGAATTGTAATATAAAGTGAATGCCACTAGTACATACATTTCAGTGAAATATAAAATTGTAAACTTCCTAAAAGAAAATGCCTAAACAGAAAAAGTTACACATGAATGTGTAAGAAGTTTTAATTCAAAAGATGTGCATTTTTAGTAAAAGAAATTAAAATAAATAAAAATGCCTAAGTTTGCTAATGTCATTATCACAATTTTTGAAACTGAATTTTTACTAATGTTTTATTCAACGTTTTCATATTTTAATCTTGCTTTTCCAAGTCAGGGCCATGGGGGCACTGGCACCCATCCCCAGAGAAGCATGCCCTGCATGCCAGTCCATCACAAGGCTGGGTAGGGGTCGCTGTTTCAGTACCAGGAGAGCATCTGCCAACCAAATGGCAAATTTCAGCAATTTTTGTGAATCATGGCTGCATGTGATGCCCCACCTGGTCAGAAAGCACCTCTGGGACTCGGTCACCTTGGGTTTGTGGGCTGGCATATTAAACCATTTGACGTTTTAAATGGTGGGGTATCTAAAAATATTAAAGAAAGACATGTTCAGAATTCATTTATATACATTACCATCATTGTACTGACATGTATTCCTCATATTTTAACCAGCTTTTGGCTGGTCAGGTTTTAGGGGTGCCACTGTAAAACATTGAAGTGGTGCGAGGGATCATGGACAGGCTGGTCCCTGTGGCCTCCTCCCTCAGGCAAGAGCCAGTTTGTTCTGCATGCGAGACCTGACCCTATTGCACTCTCTTATTCTGTACTAGAAGCACAGTCAATCACTGAGCACTTTTTTATAATATAGTAGAATTGACAGCACCCATTTTGTAATGTATTTTTTATTTTTTAGCATGATAAGAAAAGCTGAATAAACACCAAGCCTAAACACAGTGTGTGTTCTTCAGAAAGGTCATTTCTCAGAACAGGATTTAAGCAGAAGGTTCTGTCCTCTAGCCCGATGCCCTCTTATAAGGTTTGCTTCGGCGCTGATGTGACAGCATATTAGTACCTGAAAGCTCAGCAAAAATGCTCAGACCGAGTTGTTCATGCGCACACACACACACACACACACACACCCACACACTCAAGTCCCCATGGCTGTCACACTAGAAGGGAAGTTGCACTCTAGAACAGCTGGAAATGTTCATTACCTTAGCAATAAAGTCCTGGTGTGCTCAGTCCTCCAGGCTTGATCTCACCTCCTTAGCAACCAGATAAGAGCAGGTTCATGGTCTGAGAGTGGGATGAGGAAGGGAAGAAGGATGACAGGAGGACGGGACAGAGACGTTCTTCTCACTGTTGGATGACAGGACTGCTGCAGCAGGCTTCTTTCCCCCTCTCTCTCTGTCTCTCGTGAGCCTGGCGTGGGCGGCTGCTGAGCCGAGTATAGAGTGGTCAGGTACAGTGGGAAGATCCTGGCATGTGTGCAAACGGGAGAGTGCGAGTGTGAGAGTGTATCAACTGAGCGAGAGTGAGAGAGAGAGGAGAGAGAGAGGGGAGGAGAGAGAGGAATACATAAGCTGTTGCTTAGGGTGGAGAGACACTCCTGTTTTCATCCAGCATGCATTATTAATGTACTCCAGAACATTTTCTTTACTCTATATACATATGAACATGTATACAGATCTGCAATTGGGAATCATGTCCTCCTGTCATCCCATAACCGGCCAACGAGAGTCTAGAACGACAGGCTCTTGATTTGTTTGTTTTATTTAACGTCGCTTTTGGGATCAATGGCTATTCGCGAAAGGAACGAGGTTACATCAATACTAGGCAGACACATTCATACTGGGCCAATTTAGAGCGACCAGTTAACCCAACATGTCTCTTTGGACCGTGGGAGGAAACTGGAGCCCCCAGAGTAAATCCACATGGACATGGGGAGAACATGCAAACTCCATAAAAAGAGAGTCCAAGGTCAAGAGCAAACCGGGGATCTCTGGAGTTGAGATGACCGTGCCACTTCCAGGAGCCTTGAAAGAAACCAGAACATCCACATCCCAAAATGCATACAGGCACGCCACTCTGAATTTGAATACATGTCCTTTTTTTTGTAGACGCCCTTATCCAGAGCGACTTACATCTGATGATTCTTAAACAATCCAAGCAATTGTGGGTTGGAAATTGGCCTTGCTCAAAGACCCAAGCAGACGTGGCAGAGGCAGGATTTGAACCCTGGACCTTCTGGTCCATAGTCCAGTACCATAACTGCTAGGCCACCCCAGTCCCAGGTCCACACCATTTCTCCAGGCTGATTTTTCTCCTGCTGCACTCTCCCATGCTCAAAGAGGAAATCAGCGCCTGATGTAGGGAGTGACGTGGCGAGAGTGATGAGCGCTGGGAAATGTAGTGAGGAAAAGTCGTGGTTGTGATAAATAAATGACATCAGATATTCAACACAATTACAAAATAATTTCAGGGTTAAAATACTCATTTTAACCCTGCCCTCTCCTGGGCAAGATCGCAGTGGTTCCGGCACCTTTCCCTGGAGAACTTGCCTTTCCTCCCTTTCCTTCCCTAACCCTACATAATCAGGATCAGCATTCCATGATGAGTTTAACAAAGGAGTTCAGGGTACTCGGGTGGAGCAGCGATCAAATTGCTAGCTCACTACCGTGGAGAC
This sequence comes from Ancistrus triradiatus, assembly GCA_025084515.1. Lineage (NCBI taxonomy): Eukaryota > Metazoa > Chordata > Actinopteri > Siluriformes > Loricariidae > Ancistrus > Ancistrus triradiatus. The sequence goes on from JAJAGP010001925.1 coordinate 72,957, forward strand.
CTGTGTTTGAGTGGCCTGTACAGATCTAATTGGCCATGACAGAGGGAAGGTCCGACCGGTGCTGGCAAAGAACTGCAAGCTTAGACCATTCCTCCATGTAGATTCTCTCTCGGCACAGAATTCCTGCTGGGGGTCACGTACTATGGGAGATTGCAAAATGCTGGTGAACTCGGAGGGTGCCAAAATAGGGAGAAAAGGGGGTAAAAGGGGGTCAATTCTGAAATTAGTAAACAAATTACAGTTTTCAATTCCTTTGATAGACACTTTTATAATTGGCAGCGTCATCAGGCTTGAAGTTTTCCAGCCATGTCCTCATCCTAATAATCCATATTTCCACAACTCGGATGTGATTGGCTTAGAAAGTAGAGTTCAAGATGAAACATTTAGATATTTTATTACGCTTCACAAATTAAAGTCCTCGCAAAATCACTTGAAAATGAAAGAAATATGACCTTTGGAACTTTTAGGCAGATCTCATTCCAAAATAATCTAAATTAATAAAATGAAATCAGCCAGGATCATTTAAAATTCACGCACTTGACTTTCGTCTACCAGAGAGGGGAAAGATTGGTTGCAAACTAGCTCAAGCCACGTGGATGCTAACATACAGGAATGCATCCAAATGGAGTGAGTTTCTAAGCCATTCCACTGGGAATTTCTTGGAGTAATCTGTCTTTTCTCCATTTCCCTCTCATCGGATCATCTTGCAGCCATTATGTTGCTAAAGCAGATTAGTAAGGTGAATTGAATGGAAGAACCCAAAGCAATGGGTTTTACATACAGTTACCACCACATTTGGATAGCATTTTATCCAAATAACAGGGCAATCCCCGTTTCAGATACCCTTGCCATCTATTTCAGTCATGCGCTTTTAACTAAGCCTTATGAAAGCTGACTTTTTACCATGTAGGGCTTTTTGGCAAACTGGTCTATATAAAGGCAGTGAGGAACACCCCGCAGTATAAATCCAAAGGTAACCTCAGGGAGGAACACAAGGCGGTTATGTTCTCAGATTTTTAAAGAATCCTCCAGTGTTTTTTCAAACTAATATGTTTATCTAGTGCTAACTGTAGTGTTTGGAAAATTACCACAGAGAATGATCCTGTTTCTTTGTCTAAGAAAAGAAGGAGAACCAGTTTCCTCAAAACTTGGCCATAAAGTGGTTCAAAACATGGCAAATTCAACCCCCAAGGCTTAGTCAGACACAAGGAGGTTAGAAGGGTTTTTTGTGTTATCATAATTCGTAAACTTTGAGGCAGTGATGGCTCGAGATTCAAGTTCTTGGGACTGTTGAGGGTCCAGTAGACCCAAGAATAAGCCTCTGGCTTGGTTAGGAAGGCTGTGACAAGACATGCTCTTTCTAGGAAGAACCATGCCTGCCGAAAAAAGTAGCATTTGGCATAAAATACTACTTCGGTTACAAGTTGTACAGAAGCTCTTGCTGACCTACAGCCCTCCGGGATACAAATATATGGCAGGGAGGTTAAGAGATTGTGATATTAGGCACGACCGAATTCAAAAGCTCATCCCAAAGGTGAAGCAGCTGAAGGAGCATCACTGTTTGGGAGTTTTGACTTCCGAAGAGAGCATGAATAAAAGAAAAAGTATTTTAATATGTGGCATTAACTCCTAAAGCTTCTTATTCTTATGTAGTGTTTTATCCCACTCTTAAAAGCTGGGACTGGTATAAAATAAGGGTTTCTGGTACCCGTGACCAACCAGTGGTGACTCGAAGGTTAGGATACTGAACAGACCAGAGGACTGGTCAAGTCCCAACATCACCAAGCCGATCAAATCCAATCAGCCCATATGGGATAAACCTGTTGAGGAGCACCACCAAGGCTAATGTGGATAAAACATTAATAAGATGCAGCACTGCGGTCACATTTACAGCCAGGAGACAGCTGGACCTCAGCAGCGCTGATGAAGCGGAGTTGTCCGACGTGGCCCGTGTCTCAAATCCACTCCCTCTCTTCCCCACTTTCATCTCCATCTCTTTAATTGGACCATGAGAGGCTTACCAGCACTGTACACACCCCATGAAGGCCGTCGGTGCTGGGGCGTTAAAAGCATTTTCCTCATCTTTAGAACGCGAGGGAAATGGTGCAAGAAGATAAGATGGAAAGAAAGTGCTAAAAAAAGCACCGCAGCAACCCACCACACAAGATGCAACGGGGAATATCATGACTCATAAATGCAACGCTGCAGTCATACAGCTTAAACAAGTGTGTGTGTTGGTCAAGGAATCTCAAATCATGAGTGCGAACACGGCATAATACAGAGCGACCAGCTTACTAAGAACAATTACTGGTATGAGAAGCAGTTTAACGTCCACATATTTATGCTGCTGTAATGCGAAATATGAAGGGTAGAAATTCTCAAGAAAACTGCATGTGAGACGATACTTCAGGAGAAGATCAGCCACGAAAGATCAGCCAGATGAAACCAGTTTACATAGAAGTTAGAGAGAAATATACATGTTGTGGGGGACAAATGAGTACTACTTACATAGGACAGGTTACATAACAAATCCATTTACAGCTTGGTACAATAAGTAGAGGAAAGTGAACGGACCGTTGGATGGTCCATTAAATGGGTGCAAACCTATAGCTGGATTTTTACTTAAGACACTTTAGTGACATCACAATCCAAATAAGGGCTTTTGATTCATTAATCCAGCATCTAAAAACCCCAGGGCTATATGACATTTACTTCCAGCAAACAAAAAACCATAAATATTTGTTCCCCCTTTCTCTAAAACCACTTTGTGAAAGAAATTTCTGTTTTTCTAAAAAGCCAATCCCTGCTTCAAAAGTAAAATCCCAGGCTGGACGTGTCTGCAGTGCCCCTTCTACACTACTCAGCTTTAGTGGTTTAAAATGGAGAAGTCCCCAGCAAAAATTAGCTTCTCTCTCCTAGCCGTGTTGAACACTTCACTGGATATCAAAGTAAATATTAAGCAGCCATCAATGTCATAACGCAGTCGAATGAAGATCTGGTCTCGATATAGAGATATCAGAGATCTGAACTTTGAATACTGATTGTGAGCAATATTTGTAGGTGAGCATCATTTTTAATAATGGCTAAACTTGTCCGGTGGCTGCTGTTCAGATGAGGAGAAAATTTGAGACCATTTCGGGTTCACTTGCATGAGCAGATCTCATCAGGTCGTGTCACAGCGTCTCGACTAAGGACAGTAAAACGAGCCTGTCATTACAGAAAAAGCATTCAGTGTGAAGGACAGAACCAAACCTGCATGCAGGAGTGTTTAAAATAAACAGAGAAAACAACTTGGAAGGGATGATTAGTCTGCAAGGGGAGGAGCAAGTACAGCGGGGTAAAAAAAGTATTTAGTCAGCCACTGATTGTGCAAGTTCTCCTACTTAGAAAGATGAGTGAGGTCTGTAATTTATCATAGCTACACTTCAACTATGAGAGACAAAATGAGAAAAAAAAAAATCCAGGAAATCACATTGTAGGATTTTTTAAGAATTTTATTGTAAATCATGGTGGAAAATAAGTATTTGGTCAGCCACAAACGAGCAAGATTTATGGCTCTCACAGACCTGTAACTACTTCTTTAGGAAGCTCTTCTGTCCTCCACTCTTTACATGTATTAATGGCACCTGTTTGACCTCGTTATCTGTATAATAGACACCAGTCAGACTCCAAACCCAACCATGGCCAAGACCAAAGAGCTGTCGAAGGACACCAGGACGAAAATTGTAAACCAGGCTGGGAAAAGTGAATCCACACTAGGCAATCTCCCTCAATCTGGGGCTCCACGCAAGATCTCATCCCGTGGGGTCAAAATGATCATGAGAACGGTGAGCAAAAATCCCAGAACTACACGGAGGGACCTGATGAATGACCTGCAGAGAGCTGGGACCAAAGTAACAAAGGCTACCATCAGGTACACACTACACCAAGAGGGACTCAGATCCTGCAGTGCCAGGCGTGCCCCCTGCTTAAGCCAATACATGTCCAGGCCCGTCTGAAGTTTGCCAGAGAGCACATGGATGATCAGGTAGAGGATTGGGAGAACATCATGTGGTCAGATGAAACCAAAATAGAACTTTTTGGTAAAAATTCAACTCGTGCTTGAATGCTGAGTTGCATCCCAAGAACACCATACCTACTGTGAAGCATGGGGGTGGAAACATCATGCTTTGGGGCTCTCTTTCTGCAAAGGGGACAGGACGACTGATCCGTGTTAAGGGAAGAATGAACAGGGCCATGTATCATGCTTAATTTTGGCGTAAGCCTTGGCGCAAAAAGTGAGAAAAGACAAACATTTTCGACAACCAATAGGTAATTGTTAGCTTACTACTTACTTGTATCCCACTAAGTTTATGAAAGCACACAAGTAGCCTCCCATTAGCACACTACTAGTTTAATATCACACACAGAGCTAACTTCAAGTCTAAAGTACAGTAAAAGCAATATTTCAAGAATAACAAAATGAGTGCCAAATACAAGTCTAGCAGTTTTAAAGTAGTACTTTAAGTACTATGTTAAGTTCACTCAAAGTAAACATTTTTTGCACTTTAAAGTAAACTACTAGGCTTCTATTCATGTACCAGTTTATTATTCTTGTAATATACCTTTCACTGTACTTTAAGTGGACTTGACGTTAACCACCAGCGGGCTACACCAAGGTTTTTTTTAAACCTCATATCAGTATATGAACTCGAAGCAATTTTGTCTAGTACATCTCAGTAAGTACGTAAGAAGTCAACTGAAAGCATACTCATTTAAAAGACGTATACTTGTAGCACACAAACATTTTTGTTGTAAGGGGCTGATGAGGAAAATCAGATTTTAATTGCAACATTCGTGTCATGCAAGCTTTTACGAACACTGCGAGAAAAGAGGTTTATGAGTCACTTCATACAAGTCCGAGCCGAGTCTTGAGTCACAGATTATTCACTCGAGTGCATCTCTGCTATATCCCATAGATATGAAATGGAACTGCTCACAATGAAGCTGAACCAAAGAAAAGGACATCACAAACAGAATCTAATAAGTTTAAGAATGCAGTCAGTATGAGCAGGATGTTTTGTTGAGATCGCTCGAGGGTTTCCGAACACAGGTGGGTCTCCATTATAGGTGAGTTTTAAGCACTTCCATCTTTGTGGCCCATGACTACTTTGTGCTCCATCTAGCATTTGGAAGATTAGAAAGTTTAGACCCTCTTGAGAAGGCTTAATGGGCCGTTGCTTTGCAGAAAGCTGGTAAATAAAGCATATAATGGGAACAGGGAAATGTTAAAAGCAAAGTTTTTAAAACTGGGTCCCTTTCTCATTCAAGGCATTGTTGCAAACACTAAGCAGCTGGTTGCAGGGAGAGCACCAATAAGAGGCTGTTTATCGTAGCCAGAAGCATTTCGTTTCATAAACCATAAGCAGGTCTTTGTGCTGGACGTTGGAGATCAGAGCATGCACACATTAACAGGATTATGCTTTGCCAGGCAGAATTCACACTACAAGGCAACATTCAGACAGCCATTCTAATCAACGTGTCCAGGTATTTCAGCAACGCCCATCGCTAAGCACATAAAATTAGAAGATTATAGCCATGCCAAGGTAAAACGGCCGGCCCACCCCTCACACCTGCACCACCCTTCAACACCAAGCCACAAATATCCAAACAGGATTCAGATTCTCGCACTCGGTCAAAGAAATGACTCCACTTTTTCGCCTGAGTGCCCCTGCAAACCCCTATCTGTAAGCAGGAAAACATTCACTACGGAGAATCACCCAACAAACCCCCCCCCCCCCCCCACCCCCCCACCCGCACCCACCAAAGCAACATTCACTAACGGAGATCCAAACGCCACCAACACCCATAAACTGTTTGTGCTTCAAGGATTGCGCTCCAATGGCCTTCACCATCCACAAACCAAATATTACCATGTGCAGTGCCAAGCTGTGGTTGTAATGGTGTAAAGCACAACACCAGAGGTCTCTGGAGCAAAGAATCATGCTTTATCATCTGGCAGATCTCATCAGTCATCAGTGTTCGAACTCAACAGTGGTCTCCGAAGAGTGGAGGTTGTATCAAGGCAGTGATGTTTCCAAACTTTTGGTCATACATACAGTAGTAGTTTGAGTTAGATAGTTGTCTATCATTATGGGTGACAGGAGGAAATGGTACACATCCTTTTTGCCGGTTCTAATAATACATATGTTCTCCAGACAAAGTCTTCTTGAACAGCTACGAATGATCATAAACAAACCAAGAAAAAGATCGCTTTAAAAATCATTCTAAATTATAAGATGGGTATAAGTATTAAATCAAACATTTCTACCACAGCACACCCCTGCCTTGCCGCTTAAGAGCTTCGACTGTGTGATTGAATTCAGTCTCATTAAAATAACTTTGGATTCAAAAGTCTGTCAGATGAACACACAAATATTTGAAGCATCGCCAGACCTTTGGCGTCATTAACTGGACTGGTGTGAAATCACAATTCACGCTGACTGAATCTAATCGAATCCAATTCCTCTTCAAGAAGAACGCATAAAGCAATTACTTACTGCCTCATCGTTGGAGTTTAAACGTAAGTGGATTCATTAAAGCGAAATGCAATTTCTGAGCTTGTGCTGTGCTGCCAAATCAGGTGCGGCGTGAGCCAGTCTAGAAAATGAAAATATTTGTAGCCAAGCTGTCAAATTAAAAGAAATCAGATCAGTCCACTTTAATCACATCACATAACGGATAGTGAATCTATCGAAAATATCTTACTGCTAAAGCTATCTGGAGGACATCAAGTGAGCTGCATAACATTTAACAAAGCAGCAGCAACTCAATGTTCTGTCATCAAGTTCATAATCATAAAACCAGATCTCTTGTTGGTCAAGATTGAGATGAAAGATTTCAATAACCAAAAATAATTTACCCAACCACCCATGTATTCCTACGGTAGTGCTTGAAAGGGTAAATATGACCTAAAACCATCAATCAGATTTTCACCCAAGTCCTAAAAGTAGATAAAGAGAACCCAGTTAACCAAATGAGACAAAAATTATTATACTTTGTCCCATTATTTATTCAGGAAAATGATCCAATATTACATATTAGTGATTGGTAAAAGTATGTGACCCCTCTAGGATTAGCAGTTAAATTTGAAGGTGAAATAGAGTCAGGTGTGTTTTCAATCAAGGGATGACAATCATGTGTGAGTGGGCTCCCCCGTTTTATTTAAAGAACAGGGATCTATCATCAGTCCTTGCTGCTCTTCACAACACATTTGTGGAAAGTGTATCAGGGCACGAACAACCTCAGAAAGAGTTGTTGATGCTCATCAGGCTGGAAAAGTTTCACAAAACCCATCTCTAAAGAGTTTGGGAACTCCCACCAATCCACATTCAGACAGATTGTGTACCAAATGGAGGAAATTCAGGACCATTGGTTACCCTCCCAGGAGGGTCGACCAACAAAGATCACCCCAAGAGCAAGGCGTGTGTGTACAAGTTTTGGTAACAGTGGCGAGGTCCCAAAGACCCCAGGGTAACTTCTAAGCAAACTGAAGGCCTCTCTCATATTGGCTTAATGTTAATGTTTCATGAGCCCACCATCAGAAGAACACTGAACACACAATGGTGGTGCATGGCAGGGTTGCAAGGAGAAGCCACTGTTCTCCAAAAAGAACGTTGCTGCTCATCTGCAGGTTTTGCTAAAAGATCACGTGGACGACCCAGGAAGGCTAGTTGGAAGAATGTTTTGTGGACGATGGAGACCCACAAGACCTTTTTGGTTTTTTTTTAACCAAGAAACGTATGTTTGGAGACAGGCAACCACAACAGCCCAACATCCTCAGCCCTCTACATCCCCATCCGTGCCCCCCCCTCCCCCCCCCACCCGCGTCGCCCGGTCCCCCCCCGGCCCCCCGCTCAGACAGGTTTGGGCCCTCCCCGCTATTGCTGCCCACTCCACGGCGCCCCACCACATTCACGACCCCGGGACCAACCCACATCAGAACAGGCCCCAATTCTAATGAAAATGTCAGGCCATCTGTCCATGAACTGAATCTCAATAGAAGGTGGGTCATGCAGCAAGAAAGTCAACGACACCTACGCACACAAGCCGTTCTACCAAAGAAATGGTATTAAAGAAGAATAAAGTTTTCATGTTTTGGAATAAAGCGCCAAAGTCAAAACGTCCTGACCCTACATCCAATGGAAATGTTGTGGAAGGACCTGAACCCACGCGAGCACTAAACTGTGCAGGAGGAACCCACACCAACATCCCAGAGCTGAAGCTGTTCTCCTGTACGGCAGGAATGCGGCTAAAATTCCCCTCCAAGCCTGGTGTGCAGGACTGACGCAACAGCTACCCGGAACCGATTTAATTGTGCATTCTATTGCTGCCCCAGCAGGCGGTATCACACCCCAGCCTCAACTAGAAAGCAAAACCAAGGGTCACATACTTTTCGCACCACCCACACCCCAAACACCCAAAACCTATACACCCCACCACCCCCGCACCCACCACCGACCCCCCCAGGATCCTTTTCCTCAATAAAATAAATGAACAAGTAGAATATTTTTGTCTCATTTTGTTTTTAACTGGGTTCTCTATCTACTTTTTAGGACTTGTCTGAAAATCTGATGATGCTTTAGGTCATATTTATGCAGAAATACAAAAAATTTTAAAGGGATCACAAACTTTTCAGCATCACTGTATACACACAAAACATCATGACCCAGTGCAAAAGCTATCAGCACAATCCCTTCCACACCACTGAAGATAAATAATTCACTGGGGAATGTGGCAAACAGGAAATGGAAGTCCAGAAAAAGCCTGTAGTAACACTGCTACATTATGAAGGGTCATGATGTAATGGAGACAGTGCTGTGCAAAAAATCTTAGGCCCACCATTAGATTAGATTACATCATTGTTTGAGCAACGGTATAATGACCTTGCAAGTTTTTCTTTATTTAGAATTACAAACCAGAAAAACACATGAAATGTTATGGCAGTAGTTAAAAAAAAAAACCATTCTCATAGGTTACAGTGGTAAGTATTTAGTGTTTCCTCCCCTTACACTTGAGCAATACAGCAGCTGGCAATCTTTCATCGGGATACCAAGTTGTCCCCTTCTACGGTCTAAAGTAGTTTGATCAGGAATGGTCTTTTTTGGAAGGGTAGCAGCTAAGAAACCACTTTTTCAGAAGAAAAAGGGTGAATAGGCTAATATATGGTGAAGCTCACAAAGGTTCGAATTAAGATCAGTTGGAAGAGTACTATGGAGTGATGAATCCAAGTTTGGACATTGAGTTCAATCATCAATACGTTATATATGGTCCATCTAAAGGGCCATCTCTGGGTCCAGAACTTGGTCAGACAAGGTATAGTGCTGGAGTTTGAACTTAAAACGAACAATGCAGAGCCCCCCCAGTCCACTGAGCGACTACGACTTGGAGCAATCAGTGCTTTATGGCATTGTTGTTGGGAGGTGGGAAGACCAAAGAACTTGATTAACCCCTACGAGCACAGCAAGAACATGATGAATTATGGGTCCCCAGAGCTATATACTCTGTACTGTAGAGAGTACTGTGCAAAAATCTTAGGCCACCATTAGGTATGTTATTTCAGCAATGATATAATGACCACATAAGATATTGTTGACAGTTGGATCCAAAAATTTCAAACTTGGAATCATCACTCCACAATCCTCTTTTCCACTGATCATCGTTCCAATCTTTGTGAGCTTTGGCAAATCTTAGCCATTTCAATGTTCTCATGAAAAAGTGGTTTCTTGGCTGCTACCCTTCCAAAAAAAACATTCCTGATCAAACTTCTTCAGACCGTAGGAGGGACAACATGGCATCCTGATGAAGCTCCAGATGCTGCTATTGCTCAAGTGCAAGGGGAGGAAACACTAAATACTTACCATTGCAGCCCTTTTTCAATACCGCATACACATTTCCTGTATTTTCTGGTTGTATTCTAATAGAGAGACTGAAAAATAAGTACATATGCTAAAACAGTGGTTATCTAATTTAATGGTGGCCTAAGACTTTTGCACAGTACTGTATAGACACAGCTGTAGCTAATACTTATGACCTCTTACTGTGCATGTAAAGCTTTGGGATAAACAAGGCGGTAAACGTACAGTCCATGTCGGATACAGGAGAAATAGGTTAGCATAAAGACTTTTACAAGGGTCAAATCATTATGGCCAGCTGATTAGGTCAGAACATCTCAAATATCAAGTCTTGTTTGTAATAGGACCAGCCATGAACTGGTGGCACAATATGAGCAACAATATAGGCTACAAACCCATTCATCACAGGGCATCACCCACTCACAACTGGCGGCAATTTTACCACTCTACTTAGTTCGTTTTTGATTTGTGGAGAAAACCAAAGGAACCCAGAGGCAGGGATTAAACCCAGTTCCAGAGTCATGTGCCAATACGCAGCCTGTGCTGTGGCACTTCCAGAAATACCTGCATTCTGATGCAAACTGTACACTAAAACACCTCATAAGGGCAACAGTACAAAGGAGCTTCTGCAGGGACTACACGCCTTATGGTCTCCCAGCGTTCTCCCTGGATTACATTCCAAGCATCTGGAAATTGTGGCCAGTCATGCAATGAAATTTTCACAGCTCATTCGAGAGCTGATTTTTGCCCTCTAGCCAGGACTGACTCTGCTGGACCACTTCACCAGTTACTGAAGCACTAAGCACTAGGCAGATCCAGTCAATTCTCAGCTCGGTGGGTCTGATATCCAATGTTCATGCTGTGTGCCCATACTGAGAGCTTTCCAGTTCACTCGACGATCCATGCACTCAAGCCCTTCACACGCCCCGTTCCATTAGCTCACACCCCACTCGGAAGGCCAATCCCTTTTAAACCCACTTTGTCCTGCGTACAGACAACTATTGCTCCCACATTTGAAAGCTCAATGACATCTGTTATTCCAGTGAATGGATTATCCCAGATCAGCTTTGACCTTTCAAAATTAATGACTGGATTTGTTCATTTTGTTGATGGATTTGCTCAAGGTAGTATAATTTTCCTGTGGTCAAACAAGCAACCACTTTGGGTCAAAATGATTTCATTTGCTTGTCATCAGCTAGTCTCAAACATATCAAAAACGTCTTCACTCCAGGGAGATTTCAAAGCACTATTACTTATAGATTTACATTTACTCACTTAGCAGATGCCCTTAACTGATACCATCTTACAATCCAGGCAATTACGAGTTAAGGGTCTTGCTCAAAAGACCCAACAGTGGTATCTGTACAGAGGTGGGATTTGAACCCCGGCCCTTCTGGTCCATAGTCCAGCACCTTAGCTGCTAGGCCATCACAATCCCTGATCAGTCGCTCATCCTGTCAGTCAGTAATCCTTAACATCCCTTTGTTAGATATTACAGAAAGGTGTTGGATTCTTGCTTTATGAATTTTTACCCACTGTTCCTTGCAGAATTCATCTAGTTCTCAAGTTAGCATGCATGCCGAGCATGTTAGAAATCTACACAGATGTTCAGTAATAAGGCGGCTGAAGACAGAGGTGGTAGCAGCATCTTTTTGTTTTTAATCCCAGTCAAGAGCAGCAAGTTCTCATCTTCTCATAAATGGCCCCACCCTCACTCAATGTTCTCTCAGCATCTCTGTTTTTAGTCACTCAGTAGGTCCAGTTTATGAGCTGCAAGCATCAAACAAAGTATCTCTGCATTTTCTCCACTATTTTCGAATATCGGCCTCGTGAGCATCATCTCAAAACAGCTGATTAATCAGTTTGCTACTACACAACAATAATAGAGAAAATCATAAAGAAAATCAAACAGGTCCAAACATAACACGCTTTATAGCCAAAAATCTGTGGACACCCAAAAACCTAGGTATTCGCATACTCATCTGAGAAGGCATTCCACTAGATTTTGGAATGTCACTGTGAAGTCAGACCAGGCACACTTGGCATTCCAAGTCATCTCTTTAGTCTCTGACAGAGTTAAGGTCAGGGCTCTGTGCTAACCAGGCACGGAATTTTATTTATTGAAATATCATGAGGCGACCAATCAGAACATGGAGGGGGTGTGGTCATAGCTTGATGCGAAAGCAAGCAGCAACATGTGAGCTTGCTAAAAAATAGAAGCTGGACATCCCTCTTTTCTGCTTGCTTTCGAAGCAATGGGGGAGTCCATTGCTGCGTTCAAACTTACTATAACCACCCACCCCATATTCTAATTGGTCACCCTCATAATTCAACCAATAAAACTAACGAGTATAAAACAGGCGTGTCCCCAATCGAATTTCTTTACGAACTTTTTTTTAAGAGGAGAAAGTTGATCAATGGTCTTGTTGGAGATGAAAACCAGTTCAGCCCAATTTACTACCAAGGTTTGTCTCTGCAGACTAGGGGGTGGGCGATACGACGATATTTTATCGTATCGTGATAAACTGTTAGTGATATCAGTGGTTAAAAGAACAAGTGCAAGTTTCACTACGAAGACCAATTAGTCCTGTTTAATTGGATGACATGCAGCACACTTTGAATAAAAATCACTAAGGATAGCATTTGAAAGTAGTTTTTTTGAGAATCTTACTACTGATGCATTGTGTCAGTGATCATGCGTATTGTGATAAATATTGCGCATCCTGAAAATGTCTTTAAATATCGTGATATTTTGACCACACCCCTACACAGACCCCATGCCTGTTTGCTTTTATGTGAAGAACTTGTTAATGAGAACCTACAAAACCAGGATACATGACGCTTTCATTCAAATGCAAATGTTACTTGGCTACAAAGTCCATTAAAGCCACATTTCATCAGTGCAGCCTGAATGTCTTTTTCTGTAAGGTATTAAAAAGTGTCCTGTGTTGTTCAAAGGGTTACTGAGAGTCAGAAGTGGACGAGAACATGTGAAGCCTTCAGCACTCCGCGGCTCCTCTTCAGCGGCCTCGACTGATTGCTCACTGCAGGACGCAATTATTCTCGCTTCTCTTACTGCGACAGGAAAAAGCTCTGACGGTAAAGAAGTACAGCATTCAGTCATAATAAACACAAGGAGACATTGCATGACATTCACCTACGAATATAAATAAATTTATTGGCCCAGAAAGCAACGGCAGTGTACACCTCATAGAGCAGGCGGCAAGCAATAGGCGAGTTCTTTTTTTTTTTTTTGACCAAAAATTACAACACTTCAAATGATTTTTCTGACTTTATTTATGAAACTTTAATACTGTTATGACTGGAAATGTATTTTTTTTAAACCTCTACACTTTACAAATAAAATCAACGTTATATGTAAACAATACTTCTCGTTAAATAGAACGCTTCTTTTAAAATGTGCACATCATTAAAACAACTCCCCGATGATGCCTAGGCCGGACGGTCGGTGGATTAACACCCGACTGACACGTTCTAAAGACAGCACAGGAGAAAAGAAGCAGGTCTCTTCTCCATCACCCGTGAGGAAAGGCAAGGATTATAAGACAGGTGTGTGGCTCCATCAACTTAACAGAAAGCAATAATAAAGCTGTACAAAGAAAAAATACAGTGCAAAAGGAATCCGACTTAAGAGGAGCAAAACAGGTCAAAATAAAGTGACATTCACATTCCCACAGTCTTCAATATTTACCTTTAAAAACAAATCGGTGAAAAGTGAAACGACCCTTGTACAGGCGGCTGAGATACCAGAACAGTAAACTCGATCTCAAAGTCAAAAACGCTTCCTGACTGAAGATGGAATGAAACTGCAAAGGATAAAGCAGAACTTCAGACGCTCAGGCACATGGTCATTCTCTATACTGTACAAACCTGAATAGCATGAGGGAGGTTCGAGCATTTTATGCTGCAGGCTAAAGCAGGGCTATATAATATAATCATATAATTGCAGCAGATGGGAATCGCTTCAAATGATTCCTAGAACGGAATCAATCATCTCCATTCACTGCTGAATAAAACGTTTTTGCTGGGGGGTGCTGGTGAACACGAGCTTAGTCTAGTTGTAGGGAAATGGATGCATCTCTAATCGAACAGAGCTCTGCGTTTTGCGAGCTTCCTATAGCAGCAGAAAGACCCCGGGTTATGTTTTGACTGCGGTTCTGGGTTACTCAGACACACCGGGAGGCGAGTGGATGCCATTTGCTTTCTGACTGACCTTTGCGTGGTCAGGAAAGGTCACTCTGTTTGAACGGTGTGTGGGTGGTGTATATTTCAGATGTTCGCTAAAAACTGACCAGGTGCAGGATTACAAGGCAGAGCTGCTCAGCCGTATTGATTATTGGCTATAAAGCTGGCTGACTAAGCCCTTCCTCTCAGCAGGTACACCAGTGGCCCCATAACATCTGATCCATTATGAAAAGCTGCTTCTGTTCCAAAGAAAGGACGTGCGGGCTCAGACTCTGCTACCCCAAAACCGGGGGCGTTGCTTGGTAATTTGCCGGTGATTAGGCAGCTGTGTGTCTTTCCCACTCGCAACATTCCCACAGTAATTTACCAGGTTGAAACCATTCACAACAGGAGGATTTGGTGAGGTTTACATTCAAACCAGCTTCTTTTTATTCAAAGAATGTGGTCCCAGCAATGTGGTCCCATGGGTTGTTTTTGAATGTGTACGTCACACATTATAAAGATTTCTATTCAAATCATTTGTGTACTCACTGGACCAAGTACAAATATTCTGGTTCTTCTAGATCAGACCAAAAACGGGCTTGAGAATTGAGTCGTCTCATGCTCAGAACGACAGATAGACGCTTTAAAGAGAAGCCTGAAGTACAGTACTGGGCAAAAGTCTTGAGCCACCATTAGATTTGTTGCATTAACAAATGATTTAAGGACAAAATTCATCATTTCTCAGTCTTTTTATTAGAATACAACTAGAAAATACAGGGAATTTGTATGCGCCATTTAAACAAATCTGTAGGCTTCTATAAGTTTTTGGAAGGGTAGCGGGCAAGAAACCACTTTAGGGGTCACACTAAATACTGATTTTGCCTGCAGTCTTCTGACAATTGTTTTGTCCTTAAATGTGTACATACTTCCAGTATTTTCTGTTTATATCTTAATAATGAGCCTGAACGCTAATTATACGCGGTCATTACACTATTGCTAAAAATCTAATGGTGGACTTAAGACTTTATTTTATTCATTATGCTTTTTGACAGTAATTAGGTTCTGGCTCTGGACTGCCCTCTAATGTACATCACTTAACACTCTTGTTGCTAGAAAGGCACTTCAAGCCATCCGGGTAAACTGCAAGAGAATGGTGCCGGGTGTCAACCTGATAAACTGCTGCAGGACTTCAACTTAAGATGCGCATTACGGATAACTCACAGGTAAAGTCCCAGGTCAAAGTGCATGTAGTAATAAAATTTATTGGCAAAATGAGCCATGTGTGAGAGCTGACCATGATTACTGGCCATAAAGCTGGCGAAGTACATCCTTCCTCTTGGCGTGCACGCCAGTTGGTCACGTGGCCCCCTGATTCATTATGGCAATTCGGCTGTTTCAATGAAAGCACACAAGGGCTCGTTATCGAACAGCCACCCAGCACTGGCCTAATGAGTAATGATCTAGTACTTACTAAGCTGATGAGCACGCGGGTCCACAGCGAGAGATAAGCAGGTCTTATCAGTTCAGAGCTCGGTGTCGAAAGGCTTTGGACTCCAAGGACTTATCCCTTTTAGATAATGCCAAAACAAGAGAATCAACCCAAACTTTTCTGAAATGAACATACTGGCCTGAATTAATTCTACTACGTTACCGATAGAATGCGCTAATGCAGGGATTCCCAACCTTTATACCAACGCGGGCACGGATCGACCAACATGTGAGCGGCAGAGGGGAGAGACGGTTTCGAAATCTCGGGCGAGGCACTCGCACGTCTATGGACCTCCTCCCCTAGCGGAGGGGTCATGGTGGGGATTGTTGACTAGGGGAATTTGTATGTTTTAAAGAAAAGAATGAGCCAAATATATTCTAACACGACCCTAAGTGACGTTTGTGGTGCCCTACAGTCAGTAGAACATCCACAAATATTGGGAAAATGTTCTTTTTTTTTTTTTTTTTTTTTAATGTCAGGTGGTACGGCCAAGATACCGGCCATGTTTAGGAAATATCCAATATACAGCTATAAAAGTCACCTTGCCTGAGGGAGAGATGATCACCGGAGCTAAGCAAGGTTAAAACTCCAAACTTAAGAAGGGACTGTGATGGCCAAGCAGATAACGTACTGGACTATGGACAAGGAGGTTCAGGGTTCAAATCCCACCTCTGCCAAGCTGCCACTGTTGGGTCCTTGAGCAAGACCCTTAATCCACATCTGGTTAGATGGCAAGACTGGATCAGTTATCACTCTGAATAAGGGCGTCTGCTAAATGACTAAATGTAAATAAAACAATATAAAGCGGTTACGAATATATTCGAACGGGACATTATTGCACCTGCAGAACGCCCTTTTTTAAACACCATCTAGCAATCGGTCACTAAACCAATTTAAAAACAACATTCTGCATCACTGACCTGCAGAATTGCGCCACTCTCTCTACGTTTAACAGACGGAATTAAGCACTGCACTTAGCGTGATAGGACTGATTAGGACTTGTTGCTGGTCTAATTCCATAAGCACACGCCATTAACGTTAGATATCCGTGTGCATTCGCTAATGCGGCTAGATGTCAAATTGTCGGACGACAGTCTTTATCCCTTGGGAAGTAGCAAAACAAGTAAGAAAACCCTCACGGGCTCGGGACCACAGCCCTGCGGTTGGGAATCTCTGCTCTAATGCCTGGAAAAGAACTGGTAGAGGAAGTATGACGCGTATGAACACGAAATGAAATACAGATTGAAGCAGAAGTTAAGTGAAACAACCACTTTTCACCACTAGATGGCACTAAGGCAACACAATAGCAGGCTAGGACAGCACAAGCACACAGAAGATACTCGGCATCAGGCTGAACTCTATTGAGATGGGGAAAAATTATACATCTAAAGAATAAGCTTTTTTTTGCCCGGAAAATAAACATTGATGTACTGTACGCATATAGCAACTTATTTATTTATAATACAAATAAAATAAATTAGAGTTGTTCCCAAAAAAAGACTAGTCTCCGAATCCCATGTCAATAATTGTCAAGTCTTGAGCATTCGTACCGCAGGCTAGAGATGCTGGATTGCTTAATGTAAGAAGGATCCTGTCAGTTTGGCGAACCCGGGCTCTCGGTAAACGTCAGTCTTCTTTGCTATTGCTTTGGAAAAACGCCAAACGTCCACACACCACCCTGAAGACTCGCTCGACGCCGCACGGCACCTCAGTAGGACGCGGCTTCCTCCTTTTGAAATGCAAATGGCTGATTGTACTGCTGCACCGTCGGGCGTACGCTCCACTCGACCGGCTCGAGTATTCACGAGGCGGCGGAGAAAAGGAACTCCAAATCCACAGACGCCAGCAAAACCTCACCCTGAATTACAGTAATAAATTACAGCCGAGCCGCCCTCGTCTTCATCGATCCAGGTGTGAAAGAACTGCCGAATCCTGCGCTCCAACTCCCGGTGGAACCTCGCAGCGGTTCGCCTTTAGGTATGAAGTAATAATTCGGTCAAAACGTAGCCATTAGGTTCAGTATTGGGTAAACGTAGGGAATCTTTAACAGTGTGTACGGAAGTGTTGGTGTGTTGAATCAGGAGATTGGTGCTTGTGTGGTCCCAGTGATCACCCCCCCTCCTCCCTCCCTCCACCCGCAGAGCAGCGGGGAGTCGTCATTCCGCTCCCCCTCGGAGCTCCCCGCTGCTCCGGCGAGCACTCAGTTCAGGTCGATGGTGTTGAAGACCCACTCTGTAAACTTTTTGAGCTTGGCAGCTGAATTCTGGGACTCCTCTTGGAGCCTCTGGTTGTCGTCCCACAGCCTCTTGATTTGAGCCTGCAACTTCAACTTCTCCTCTCTTTCCTGTAGATCAAAGAACCAATCGAATGCAGTCAACGGACTGGACCTCTTCAGAAATAGAGGTGTACCACGCAATTAAAAGAAAAACAAGGTTTACAAGTGTAAACAAAATGCTCTATTGTAGCTTCTCCATATGTCAAATAATGAGCAAAAACATGCCTATTTATTTCTGAAGAATAGCAATCCAAAACATTTTTGTTACAGAACGATAGGAGATGTGATACCAAAGATGGCACCCAACTCCTAAGTCCTGTGTGGCCAGCCAGTCATGGATACTCGATTGTTTTTCCAGAGAAGAGAGTTACGTTCAGGTGAGAGAGTAAGGTCAAACGTTGCGACTTCATTGCCCCTAGTAGGGTGGCCAGATTCCCTGAAAAATCCAGAACACTCCTGAGTTTTGAGTAGTTGCTAGAGTCCTGAACTCTCATGTTTTTCCTAAAAAGTAACCGAATAAGCTATAGTAACAGTAACAGAGGGGCTGGTCTCACTGGGTCCTCAACAGGGGTGTAGCGATGCATCATGACATGATGCATCATGATGTGAAAATGGGACGATGTCTATCATTGGGTGGGACTTCGTCTGGCTGATTGGGTTCTTGATTTTGTTGCCATCTAATGCAGTTCCATTTTTGAACCCTAGGTGGTGCAGTCATACTCGGAAATATAAGAAATATTGCACAGTGTTGTACTGACAGAATAGGGCATTTTGTTTACAATTCTAAACGTAATGTTTCTAGAAATTTCTTTTATAATTGCAAGGGACAAGTTTTAACGTTAAAACACACAAGAAAACGTGCATTATTTTCATTGTTTGTACTACAGAAAATAAAAGGAATGTTTGTCAAATCAAAAATCAATAAGCAAATAAAAAGACTGAATCGTTCCACCCCTAGTGCCCCAAAGCTCTGTTCCTAGAATCGCCCCTGGTGTCACCTACATATGGCGTAACTACATTTTACCAAAGTTAACTGCAGCCATAATTTACAGATCTACAGAAAGAATTCCTTTACCTTCTTCAAGTCGTCCTGCAGCATCTTCACCAAAGCCTCGAGTTGAGAAACCTTCCCAAAAGCAACCGAGCCCTCGCTGCAGAGTCAGAGGAGGACGTTAATGAACAGCCACATGGATAATATAATCACAATAATCTATCAAGGAGGTGAAGGAGTCCACCTGGGAGAGAGTCGAGGGTGGGGCACAGGCTGCAGCTCCAGCTGTTGTGGGCTTACAGAGCTTTCACTGCGATGACTGACATCCTGGGAACTGAACATGAACCCTCTCTGGACTGAGAGGGAGGAGGTACGAGAACAGGAGTGAGGCGAGTAGGTGGGGAAAGAACAAAGAGTTACTTCCAATGTGCTGAAATCAATGTTAGCAGTATGATAGGTCATGTGCTTCCCTCACCGCCCTGCACTCCGAAAGGTTACCCAAATTAAAGCTGATTTAATTTATGAAGGCATTTAAATGTTCAAAAATTATTCTTATTTATTTTAAACAATTTTAATTGACAAAGCAAAACAAGAGTAACCTTGGCAGAGGAATTACTGCAATGGACACAAATTAGCTACAGCGATACTTCCTCGGTTCCTGGTTTGCTTTCGGTTAGCTCTTATAAACTGACCTTTTCAGGATAAATGGAGACTTGTTTGCACTAAATACAGTGGTGCCTGAAAGTTTGTGAACCCTTTAGAATTTTCTATATTTCTGCATAGATATGACCTAAAACATCATCAATAAATAAATGACCAAGTATAATATTTGTCTCATTTGTTTAACTGGGTTCTCTTGATCTACTTTTAGGACTTGTTTTTTTTTTAAGTTTTCGCAAATGTTCAAGCACCACTGTACGTTACTGTAGGGGTAAAAAATAAGGAAAAACACTATAAAAATAAACAGGAGTAGTGCCATGCCACCCCTAGGGTGCGCACCGCCCCACTTTGAGAACCGGCGTATTACAGCCCGTTATTGAGGTTGGTAATCCAGAGTGCAAGGCGGCGTGTGAGCCGACAGAGAGGAAAAGGAAAGGAGCTCACTGCGTGGGGGTCTCCCCTCACCCTCGAAAGCGTTGGCGGCATCCACCAGGTGGCTCCAGTCCAGGCCGCTATCAGTGTCCGTGTCAGGAAGGGGCATGAGGCCCAGCTCGGGAGATGGCAGCCTCTGGCGCTCGTGCAGGTCTGCTAGAGAGGTGTCAGACGCGGAGAGATCACCTGACCCACGGCCAATGAGAAAACATCACATGGTACGTGTCAGCTGACTGAGTCTGGCTATTACACATACACCTGCTGTGAGTGTTCCTATAAGGACCGAGCTGTTCCCCTGTGCATCGGCTGCAGTGCAGTGAGGCAGAACTGCTACTGACAGAACCAATCACTGCAGCCATGTTTCGCACTTCAGAGCACATAGCTAGTCGGTTATGGCTGCATGCGCTACCTGAGTGCAGGTACGCTCTGTCTGATGTCCGCATTACATTCCGTGAAACAGGACGCTGACCGGATATAACCAGTCATGCTGTAGTGGCTAATCCAAACGAACAGTGAACGCTAGCTAAAAAAGCAGGTCATTATATAACGGCAGCACATCGACAAATGTAACGTTTCCTTACTGAATAATCACCTACGATCTACTCACCATGCATCTTGATGCCCAGTTTGTAAGATGGTCGACGGAGGGGGGCACCGCGGGTGGTGGGAGACCGCGGCAGGGTTGAGCAGCTGAAGAGCACGTCGCTGGCGAGGGCCTGCTCCAGTGCCGAATCACCCAGTGCGGGTAAACGCTGGCCACGGTATATACTCTCATCAGAGAGGGTGCGATGCAGAGAGCGCCGGCCTGAGCCGCTCGCGCCAGAGCACGACGGCTGCAGGGGCTGAAAGGGAACAGAGGGTAATGAGGAATACACCGAGGCTTAGGATCACACTGCCACCTTAACTGGTCCAGTCAAATTTCAGCGGTTTAGTCACTCATTTTTAAATAGCACTTCCTAAAAGTGATCTATGTTTTAACACTTTGCACTGTTCTCAACTGGTCAGGACCCTCACAGGACCAGCTGGGGTTCTTAAACAGTCTTCATCTCGCTCTCTGAAACTTCCTCTTAGTGTAAGGAAACTGGAGAGAACAAACCACTGATGCAGCAGCAGCCATTTTCCAATAAAAACATACTCCTTAAACGTAAGTCCCTGCCTACTATTAGTCACTGGGTTAAAGATCCGGGGCCGGATTCATGTAAAAACTTGAAGGTTCTTAAGGATATTCATGTCTTCATTTGTATTTTCACTTTTTTCTTTTTGTTCCTGACTCTATTTGCTAATTGGAAATAAGACAAAGTGTGTGGGGTGTCCAGTGTTGAAGTGTTTGACTACTAGGTGGAAAAGTATGTGAATAAATCTGGTCAGGATACAACCCAGACAAGACGCATGACAACAATAAAAGGGGGTAAGACAAAGTTTACGATCAGTCGGAGGTGGAACCCATCAAACTGTCATATTCAGTACAACACAATCTACTACTACAGTTTGTCAGATTCCAGAGCCACATGGTTTATATTAAGAACCAGGTAGCAGTGAAATAGCAGATCACTAATCTGAAGGAGTGTCTACATACTTTTGGCCATGTAGTGTACCAAAACAACATTCAACCAGAGATTCATTTCTGCTAGTCTTGTCATAACTAATCTCACTTAATTGTCATAAATACATATGCACAGGCCACTTACTGGACAGGTGGCAGCTAACAATGACAGACGCGTCGACACTGGGCCACTTTCATAAAAGTTAAAAGCATCAGACTCAAACGGCTGCCCTTTGCTGTTGTGTAAATGTCTTGCTATTTTCTCCTTCTCCTGTTCACTTGTTTGTTCGTGGGAGGTTTCGCAGACTATCCCGCTGGTCTGTACTGCTGTTAGGGCTTCTTTTGCCCACCTGACGGTGGCTGGAGCTCTTGCTGGTGCTGACATTTAAAGGAGCCATTTTCAGCTATGTGCAGGAGGAGAGGTCGCCGCCGATGACTTTGCAGAGCGTGTCATTTAGAAAGCTAATTTCCAACTTTAAAACTAATTGCACCTCTACAAACAAGCCTCGTCTTTCTATCCTCTATCAACCAGAACGAGAAAGAGGACATGTGTGATTACAGGTACTGTACATGCTGCTGAACCTTCACACTATGTTCTGTGAAACTGTGAACTATTATAAACCACGCTTAGATCGTTTTGTAGTGCACAAATCTCGGTCTCGTCTCAGTATCGTCCTCATTTGGACTCGGTTTGGAGGTAAGGTGAGCTCGGACATTGTCGTCGAGGCCGGCCGAGTCCAATGTGTCGGTCTGAGGTATGTTCATGTGAGGCATCAAACTTTTCATTACATGTCATGAAAAAAGAAAAAAAAGCGTCAAAACTTTGGTAAAGACCAAATATTACATTTTGCAGAAATATTTGCAATATTAAATATTTGCGGCCATATTTAATTTCATTTCCAACATCAGTAACCGTGTGTGTGTGTCACTGAGGGGAGCCCAAACGTTTGCATATAATTACTAAAATAATTTGGATATCAGTATTAAACCTGATATAAATGGTACCATTTAGCCTGTTTACACCTTTACCACTAAAACCTGTCCCCAGCGTGACCAGATGAGACCTGAGCTCACATCCGTGTCTAAAAGCACAACACCACACCGTCTCCGGTCCTGAATCCTACAGTCAAAACCTCAGGGGCTGTTCCCAGTGTATTACCCACAGCCAGACATGGCATGTGTTTGTGAGAGCACCTTGTCCTCGTAGTGGATGGCAGGAGGGCTGTTTAGAGTGATGAGCTTCTTCAGGTCGTCCTCCACGGTGGATTTACCCAGGGGTTGAGGAGAGTGCAGGTCTCGGAGAGAGGGCCGAGTCTGAGACGGCCCACTGTCCAAACCCTCGCCCTGTGGCCTCCTGGGGAAAGAAAACCACGATGAGACACACGGCGTGGCACACTAATTAAAAAAAGTAAACGTAATCTGTAAACAGGGCTGGGTAGTACTTGAATATTTTGAATATCACCAACAGGGGCATTTCTAGAGGGGGGCACAATTTAGAGGGGCACAGCTGTACCCCACTGCTTGCCAATCGGTCATAGGAGCACAGTTGCGCAATATTTTACCTGATTATAAGTGGCCAAAACACATCGCTATGGGCCATCATTAGCTTGTTTGCAGAGTCGCTGGCTTTCTTTTAAATATTTGTCCATTAATGCATGCAAAAACCAAAAGAAACTGGCTCCGACTGAAAGCGTAAGCTGCTCAAGCTTTTGTAGGGCATTATGGGAAATGTAGTGCCTGTACTGAATTTGCCTAAAGATCCTAATAATCCTCAATAAGTCTCAATTATCTTTATATTATTTTCCTTTGAAGTATCGGAAAATGAGGCCCATTCTGTAAGAAAAGGCACTTCGGTCAGTACAATTTCTGGCACCCAGCCCTACCTGGATTGAAGAGCGGAAATTCATTTAACTTTGCACAATGCACCTCAGCATCCCACTATCTTATCAGAAATCCCTGACAGCTGCAATGTCGTCTTTGACCACAGGGAGGCGATGCTGCACTTGAAATTGTGAAAATCACATAACATCACAAAATTCCTTCACGTCTGGAAATGCTGTTATGTCAGTTTTACCACCACAGTAGTAGTCATTTTATATACTGCAATATTGCATCACTACTGCATTTGGATTGGCTGTAGCGAGGAGGAAAAAAGAGGAGGGAGCCTGCAGCACTAGTTTGTTTAAAACCAACAATTAGGACATGGTTTAAAGAGAATAGCCTGTCCACCACACCTAGGCAGCGATACAGTAAGTGCACAAGCTGTAGATCACACAAACTGCAGCCTTTAACTTGCAGGATTTCTAATTCAGGTACATACACGCTGCGTCGAGCCATTTAAAGCTGTAATTATGGGCAGGTGCAGTGGCGCAGCAGGTAAGGTGGACGCTGCCATTCAGGGACCTGTGGTTAATGTCTGGTGCACATCCTCTCAGAGTTCCCGTCCACCGACTCGGAGGAATGGCAGATTGGGTACTGCAAAACTGCACCTAGATATTAATGCCGATTGCTCAGTAGGGCTGGATATCAAAATCCTGGTTCTGAGTCGGAATCAGTTATAAAATTCCAAGAACCACATATTTGTTAACTAAATAATTCAGATTCCACTTACAGGTCCTACTAACAGTTTATACCTTAAATACATGGTAACAATTAGTGCAAAAAACATCTATAAGCGGGCACCTATCTGCCAGGACTGGTGCGTCGTGTATTATTGTTTCATTACGCCTCCGCTAGAGCATTAGTGGAAGACAGACGCTCAAAAGTTTGGCTTCACTTTGGGAGAAAACGCAAAGGCTAAATGCAGTGTGTGTGAAAGCTGATCTGTTATAAAGCAGTGCCCTCCAGCTCAAATGTTGCCTTGGCCGGGAGAGTCTAAAGCTCTTAACGTGAACAAACCAAGGTTTAACGTACTAAAACAAGACCTAGGAAACCAAACTTCTCTCAATTATGATTGGTCACAAGTAATCTCCACTGCTGAACTGATGAAGCCGTGACCCAAAAGGAAAGCAATCATTTTCACATGAAGCTTTATCCACTTCCATTTTTCCAAAGCTATTACGAGAAAAAAGCTTAATGTAAAACTGATTACTCTCTCTTCAGACCACTTGTCTGGCGGGTCAAGGCCTTGGTGGCACGAGGGGGATCTACACAACGTTAGCGATTCAGTATGTACGTACTTGCGCGTGTCTCCGAAGTCCACAGAGTTGATGGTGCTCCCGGGCTTCCTCCAGCCGATCAGATACTTGCTGGTGGCCCCCTGGCGAGGGTAGAAGCTCTTGGGACCTGGAGAGACCGAGCTCTGAGAGGAGGAGGAGGGCGAGGTCGCCGAAGGAGACTCGTCCCGGGGGGAGTTGTGGCTGGAGCTGAGCATGGCAGGGCTGCCCGAGTGACGAGAGCTGACCAAACAATAAGTACATAAGATGTATATGGATGTACCCACTATTTCCTGTACTCAAACAAATCAGCCAGCGATAAGTGACAGCGATCAGCATTTCCTACTTTGCACCTGTGATAAACTAAAGTAAACTTTACCCAGGTTGATCAAAGAAGAAAGCAAATTGATTTATAGCTAGGCAGTCATTTCAACAGCACAAATATTCCAGTTTAACCATCATTAAACGTTCCCCTTTCGTCCCCTGGTCAGGAATCTATCTAGGAATCCATTGTTCACAGGCCGAAATGCTCCCTGGACGGGACACCGGTCCATCCCAGGGCCCCATAACCGCACCTCTGAACCACCACATTGTAAACCCAGCCCAGGGTTCAAACCCAGGTCCTCAGGAACTGCCGTTTCCTGCAGCTGGCTCTTATGTCTGAGCCACAGGAGCTGCTTAACAATAAATGTTTACTAGACGTACACTGAGGATCTACTGAACAATTAACAGTGATGCTATATTCAGGAAACTTGCATTATACTTCAGATCACAGCAGAACTTTGGGTTTCATACAGTTTGGTGACATTTCGTTTCTCTCAAAGGACTTTGATTTGGAATATTGTAAAGGGATCCTGTTGGATTTCGCATTTTAAGACTTTAAAGGAAGCTGGGGACACAGAATGTCTTTTCTCTTTGCAGTCTAGGATTTGGATTCATTTTATGGTCACTAAGAAATGCAAGCTACGCTTCCATTGCCTAAAACAAAACTGATTTTTATTAGTAAATGAACTCGTGGGTTACACTGTTTAAAGAGTGGAGTGTTAAGTACAAAATCTGGGGATATCACAGAAGGGATTTGGGTCCTTATACAGGCAAGAGCCGTGTAACGACCATCTGATCAATATCCGTTCACTTTAAGGTCTTTACTATAAATTATAATATATCATTCCCTCATTCGCTTTCGGTTGTGTGCAGCCAGTGTAGTGTGTTTACTTATGTTTCTATTCCATGGTGCGTGTTTGTTTCGGTTCTGCAGTGTGTGTGATGGTGGTGTGCCTGTTCTGTCGTTACACTGTCATGCATTTGAACAGTTTGATAACGGAAGTGCATTAAGTGGTAAAGAAAAAAATCATTCAGCAACTGAAGAACTACAATGTTGTGCATTTCCTGGAGAGACTGACACGTATAACAGTTTAGGCTTCGAATGCTGTGTAGATGGTAGCGTTCCACTGACGCAGTATCGCTGACGCATTTACACAGTTTTCTTGCAAAAACACCCTTTATATTTACATTACAGCATCATAAGACTAAACAGAATTCACAAAAGTTTTTTTAGTAATACAGTGGTGCTTGAAAGTTTGTGAACCCTTTAGAATTTTTCTATATTTCTGCATAAATATGACCTAAAACATCATCAGATTTTCTAGTCCTAAAAGTAAATAAAGAGAACCCAGTTAAACAAATGATACAAAAATATTATACTTGGTCATTTATTTATTGAGGAAAATGATCCAATATTACATATTAGTGAGTGGCAAAAGTATGTGAGCCTTTGCTTTCAGTATCTGGTGTGACCCCCCTGTGCAGCAATAACTGCAGCTAAACGTTTCCTGTAGCTGTTGATCAGTCCTGCACACCGGCTTGGAGGAATTTTAGCCCATTCCTCCGTACAGAACAGCTTCAGCTCTGGGATGTTGGTGGGTTCCTCAAATTAGCTGCTCGCTTCAGGTCCTTCCACAACATTTCCATTGGATTAAGGTCAGGACTTTGACTTGGCCATTCCAGAACATGAACTTTATTCTTTCTGTAACCATTCTTTGGTAGAACGACTTGTGTGCTTAGGGTCGTTGTTCTTGCTGCATGACCCACCTTCTCTTGAGATTCAGGTCATGGACAGATATCCTGACATTTTCCTTTAGACTTCATTGTTCCATCAATGATAGCAAGCCGTCCTGCCCAGATGCAGCAAAACAGGCCCCAAACCATGATACTACCACCACCATGTTTCACAGATGGGATAAGGTTTCTTATGCTGGAACGCAGTGTTTTCCTTTCTCCAAACATACTTTTCTTTTAAACCAAAAAGTTCCATTTTGGTCTCATCCGTCCACAAAACATTCTTCCAATAGCCTTCTGGCTTCGTCCACGTGATCTTTAGAAAAACTGCAGACAAGCAGCCAATGTTCTTTTTGGAGAACAGTGGCTTTCTCCTTGCAACCCTGCCATGCCCACCATTGTTGTTCAGTGTTCTTCTGATGGTGGACTCATGAACATTAGCCAATGTGAGAGAGGCTTAGAAGTTACCCTGGGGTCCTTTGTGACCTCGCCAACTATTACACGCCTTGCTCTTAGGAGTGATCTTTGTTGGTCGACCACTCCTGGGGAGGGTGACAGTGGTCTTCAATTTCCTCCATTTGTACACAGTCTGTCTGACTGTGGATTGGTGGAGGCCAAACTCTTTAGAGATGGTTTTGTGACCTTTTCCAGCCTGATGATCATCAACAACTCTGAGCTCCTCAGAAATCTCCTTTGTTCGTGCCATGATACACTTCCACAAACGTGTTGTGTGAAAAGCAGACTTTGATAGATCTCTGTTCTTTAAATAAAACAGGGTGCCCACTCACACCTGATTGTCATCCCACTGATAGAAAACACCTGACTAATTTCACCTTCAAATGAACTGCTAAACCAGAGGTTCACATACTTTTGCCACTCACTAATATGTAATCATTTTCCTCAGTGAATAAATGACCAAGTATAATATTTTTGTCTAATTAGTTTAACTGGGTTCTCTTGATCTACTTTTAGGATTTGTGAGTAAATCTGATGTTTTAGGTCATATTTATGCAGAAATGTAGAAGGTTCTAAAGGGTTCACAAACTTAAGTTCTACTGTAAATAAATTACCTCATGGGTTTCTATGTTTGAACAGTGAAGTACAAAATATGTGCATATAATAGGTGTTCTAATGGTAGTTAGATCATGCTTGTTTCCTTCACTCTCCTGCACCGCTCAGTGCAGACACATTACTCAAATGCAAACAAAAAAAATCTTTTTTTTGTACACACACACACACACACACACACACACACACACACACACACACACACACACACACACACGTCAGTACCTGGAGTGCGAGGCCAAATCGCTGAGGCTGTACGAGCTGCTGTCCCGCATCAGCAGATGTGTAGGGGGACTGCGTGTGGTCGGAGGATCCGCAGGAGCAGGAGGCGGCTCTGCGGCCGGAGGAGACCTCTCCAGGACCCTCCGTGAGCCCTCGGACGGGCCGTGCCAGGGTGAGGAAACCCTCTCCCGGGACGCTGAGGAGCTCACGGCCAGCATGGAGCTAGAAGCGGCGTGAGGCTGCCCGTAGGAGGCGGCGTCGATGCCACTGTCGGCCGAAGAGCCTTGCAGGTAGCCGCCTCCACCCAGACCGTTGGGTTCAGAGTCACCCACATCTCCCGGCCCACTGCCTCCAAGGTCGTACCACTTGTCGTCACTGTGAGCCCCGCTGGACGCCGTGCTGGAGAGCGTGTTGCTGCTCGAGTGGGAGTAGGGGCCCTCAGACTGCAGGTGCAGAAGAAAGGAAAGTTTACAGGACAAAGAAATGGAATCATCAGGGGAACAATTCGGCATGATTACCAAAGCGAGAGCCCAAGCACCAGCGGTTCTTTATTTTTTATGCTTACACGGAGTCATATAAAGACTTCAGTCGGCTCAAAACCTAAAAACGTTCTATATCTTGAATGGAAGAGCTCGAGTAACCTCCTCATTGAGCTAGTTTTTGACTTGTCCTTGCTCAGAGTTGCTCTCAGATCGCTTCTGAATCGCTTCTTAATCTGAAACTCCCATCTAAGCTATGAGATTTTAGGTTAAGTTAGGAGCTCTCGAAGAGGATTCTTAGAATCTTTATGGCCTTTAACTAATGCACCTAAAACTAATTCATCTAATCAAATAAGTCTTCGTGACAATTCACATAAAATAATGTAAAAATATGCACACCGGCATTACGTAGTCCGATGGATAAGGGTGTATGCTAAATGACTAAATGTAAATGAACAAAATGTTTATTCATGCATATTCTGTAGGAATAATTCAAACAACGGAAACTTGAGTTCACACCAAGTTTGTGCTCAGAGTTTTCCGTGCACCTGCTCTTCTCAAATTCATTAATACCAGCCAGTGCTCACTGAATTCTAAACACAGAGCAGTATCGTCACTCACCTGGCTACTCTTCTTAGGGGAGAGATGAATGACCTGCTCCTGCCTCTGGATGCGTGGACCACCTGAGTAAGATGAACCAGACTTGCTGACTGGAGCATCTAGAGAGGAAAATGAGGACCCGTAAGCCATTTGCTTCTCAAACTACAGACCCTGACCAAGTTTTCCATTTCTACAACTGCACATCTAGAGATTACTTTGTTGGAAATAGTGTTTTCTTTCCTGTAACAAAGTAAACCACCTGTCTAATCTAACAAGACAAAAAATACATATAAAAGAATA
Organism: Ancistrus triradiatus; assembly: GCA_025084515.1. NCBI lineage: Eukaryota > Metazoa > Chordata > Actinopteri > Siluriformes > Loricariidae > Ancistrus > Ancistrus triradiatus. The sequence continues at coordinate 102,310 of JAJAGP010001925.1, forward strand.
CAAACATACCCATATACAGTGGTGCTTCAAAGTTTGTGGACCCTTTAGAATTTATGTTTCTGTATAAATATAACCTAAAGCCAGGTTTGCTAAAGATCACGTGGACGAGCCAGAAGGCTATCGGAAGAATGTTTTTGGACGGATGAGACAAAAATAGAACTTTTTGGTTTAAAAGAAAAGCGTTATGTTTGGAGAAAGGAAAACACTGCATTCCAGCATAAGAACTTTATCCCATCTGTGAAACATGGTGGTGGTAGTATCATGGTTTGGACCCGTTTTGCTGCATCAGGACCAGGATTGATGGAACAATGAATTCTGAATGAGATCAGAGAATTCTAAAGGAAAATATCAGGACATCTGTCCATGAACTGAATCTCAAGAGAAGGTGGGTCATGCAGCAAGACAACAACCCTAAGCACACAAGCCGTTCTACCAAAGAATGGTTAAAGAAGAATAAAGTTCATGTTTTGGAATGGCCAAGTCAAAGTCCTGACCTTAATCCAATGGAAATGTTGTGGAAGGACCTGAAGCGAGCAGCTAATGTGAGGAAACCCACCAACATCCCAGAGCTGAAGCTGTTCTGTACGGAGGAATGGGCTTAAACAGCAGAAGGTTTCACATTTGGTCACAACAGATATATGCCAAGCAGAACATCCTTGACTGTGCATTGACAGGGTTTGTCAATCTTCACGTTCTGGATGGTGGTTAGCTCGCCGATTTCCGACAGTTTGCAGACTCGTCTAAGCAATGACGTCTCAAAGCCAAACCATGATAAACCATGTATAGGAAGTAACTAAAACTGTGAAGCTGGTGGTGTTTGTAATTTTGTCTCCTATTGGAGTTTGTTCACTCATTTTTAACTTAAGTTAGAACGATATATATCGCACACCCCCGACGGGGAACTGGTTTGGGTACTGGACTATTAACTAGAAGGTCTAAAGGGTCCCGGCTGCTGATGCAGGGCCTATGAGCAAGGCTTTTAAAATATTTACCACCTTAAAACTTACCCCACCATTGGTTATATTTGGATAGGTGGCGTCTCATACATGCTCTAAATGTCAATTAAAAGAGGCACTGCTGCTGCTGTGTTCGTGTTAAGCCAAATACAAAAAAAAACCTACTAAATATTTAAAAACCCCACCACCACTACTACTAACTGTTTAGTAATTTGACATACCATTTACAGGTAGAACACAATTCAGGATGTTTTTGCATTATGCCATTGCTCAAGCTGCCATTGTTAAATTTCTATATCTTATGCTCCCCTCAGGTTTCTCTCATCAATTACCCACACCGACAGTTCCTTCTCGTTAGTCATCGGGAGCTCCTATAATTTCATACATGCTGCAAAGATCTGAGCCTCAGCAACTGATTAGCAACTTGGGGGGGGAAGGGGGGGGGAGGGGGGGGAAGGCGTCAAATTTGCCTGCGTCTGGAAAACTCAGCCAGTATAATGCAGTAGGCATTAGAGGACGATTAACAGACATAAAACTGCTGTAGCATTTTGAAATCCAGGACACAACAGCAGGGGATAGAAAGACACGTTTGAGAAACACTCAAGCCTCATTATGCAAGGCAATATCACCATAACACAGCCACCCACACGGAGAAACAGCTATGGGCCGACACCACCATCTTATTACAAAGTACGTCTAGATTCAATCAAATGACAGATAAAGAAATGAGATTTAAATACGCCGTGTTCCAGCGCCGCTGCTGCTCCTGCTTCGTGTCGGTACATTGTGTAAATGAAACTACTGTGTAATTGCCGAGGTGTTACATAACAGCAAGAGTAACAAACTACACCAGCAAAAAGAGGGAGAGGAGCGCAGTGGAAAAAAGGCATGGAGGCACAGATGTGTCATTACTGAATCTTTTCTGTTAACAATAGCCTCCATTCTTTCCTTCTGCTACATGTGACAGTCTATAAATCAACCTGAAAAGGTACAGGGCCGCTTCCCAGTGTTCATAAAAGCACAGAAAATGCAGGGAAGAAATGGAAAAAATGAACGGTCCTGCTCAAGCTCCTAACACACCTTCGATGGTGTGTGCACTGAATAAAATTTCTGGGGAGACCACGTCAACAATGAGAACATCCAGCAGATGATAACAAAAGGGTTTTAGCATTTTAATCTGCCCTTTTTTTTTTAAAGGCAGTGAAAAAAATCTTATCTTTGATCATTCACATGAACAACGATGAAAGATCACTTTTCTTTTTTTCCACTAGAGACTGAAACGACTCCACAAGGTTCCACCTGCCACTAGGGCTGAGAGATATTGGAAAAATATTACATTTTAAAATTTTTGTAATAATTTCTTCGGCACTGTGTATTTTGGGATTAACTCAAGTCAAGTCAGATGTATTTCTATGGCACGTTCTACAATGGAGCATCGTCTCAAAGCAGCTTTACAATCTTAGATCATCTTCCAATTTATAAGGCCAATCCCAAACTGAGCAAGCCTTGGGCGACAGTGGCAAGAAGAAACTCCCTAAACCTTGGGAGGACCAAGACTCAAAAATGGACCCGACCTCCCCAGATGATATACATAAAAATCAAACTTCGTTATCTAATAAATTTTATAGTAATAGTTTAAATAATGAACTAATATTAACAGAGAACAAGCTTAATATAATTAAAAATCCAATGATATGTAGACTAAAATTAGAGATAATGTAATATACAGGCAATCATTTTCTTAACCTCTTAATCCTAATCAGGGTTGCAGGAAAGCTGGTGCCGGCAACACCAAGTTATCTAATTAAAATGAAGTATTATGAAGAGTATAATAACAGAATAGAAAATAGTGAAGAGACATTGCATAGAACAACAACAATATGCATTCAAAAGTTTTGAACCCATCTCCCTCAACTTCCTAAATTGGCACCGATATCCGACACGGTTTGCAGATTGCCATCTGAGCACCGAGCACTTTTCAAATCCAAACCACCTCCAATGATGTAGACTGAGAGGCTGGTGGTGACTGTATTTCGTCTCCAGGTGCAGTCATGCAATTTAAGGTAGAATTTAGTCATTATCTAGTGAGACTTGCATCTGATAGTTTTACAAACCAAGCAATTGTTTAAGGGTCTTGCTCAAGGACCCAAAAGTGGCAGCTTGGCAGAGGGATTTGAACCCCGGTCACTGCTAGGCCACCACCTCGATTTCCAGAGTTTGGGATTCCAGCCCAGACTTTCTCAGCCTCTCACACTGGCATATTGATTCCTCTCACCTGTCCTGCAGAGCATTATTCACATCTCCGCTATTTAAAGCCCTTGTCTAAATCTTTCAGAATGCGTTTGTTGCCATTGTTTAAGGTCCATTAGAGTTTGGATTTTGCCTGTGTACTTTGTTTGGGAGTCCGCCCCCTAATCCCTCGGTGTTGCCAGTTTTGTTTTACTGAAAGCACCTTGAGCTCTCTAAGATCTGCCCGGCCTTGACACTCAATCTCGCTGTTGATCTGCTGATGCTCAACTGAATGGCAAAGAGAAAGTGAAGGAAACAAACAGCAATTTTAAGTGCGGTCTCATTACAATTATTTTTTTAAACTGCTCAATTCTGACACTTGGTGTAGGGCCATTAAACTTATTGCGAACAAAAACCTAAAGTGCCATCTCTGACCATTGAGCCGAACATTTTTGACAATAATTTAGGAAGTGTACAGAAGTGTCTTAAAGTGTACAGATAAACCCTAAAACTCAGTAAACATGCTCCACCCTGCAACAGGACACTATTTTACAAAAAGTACAAATGTGAATGTATTAACTTCGCCTTTTTCATATTTCTGCACCCTCTAGTGGAAAAATTAAGAACTGCTACTGAGCTGGAGACCAGAGTGTTTGAAGTGAGCAAAAAAATAGACAAAAATTTGTGGACACCCAAAATGCCACCCAAAATCAGCCTCATTAGTTGGAAGTTTATCTTCTTTAGCTGCTACACCACCTTTCTCTCCTCTATGAAGTGCTCCAATGGATTCTGGATCAGCGATGTTGGCACACTATTGCCATTCAAATCCATCGGGCTTCAAGTCGACAGTACAAAGTAAAATCCAAGAAATTGAGATGGCCTTGCACAAGGGCCCAACGACTACAGGTCAGCAGTGTATTGAAGTTTTAGAAGGTGTCTCCATAATTTCGGCCATACAGTGGACCTAAGCATGTGCTCAAACCCCACGAGAACAACCAGGAATAACAGGACAGAGACACTCAAACTTTAAGAAGTATGCAGCTTCTTAAATCGACACTAATGTGCTCCGACTAGACGCGCCATCGTGACAACGTCTCGAGGACAGCCCCTTTTCCGCGGGCACATCCGCAAAGCTGCATGGCATTTCTGAATGGCACTGACAAAGGCATTTCCCTTAGCGCGCACAGAGCACTGAAAAGCCTTTCCTTCCCATTCTTAACAGTCCACATCCTGCCCGTGACCCTACACAGGGTCAAACGCTTCCCCACGCTACAAAGGAAAATAATATTCAAAGCCTGGATTACAAATCCCAGCCGCAATCTGTTACATTAAAGATTACACAAGCTCACTGACCTAACCTGACTACATTACATAATCACTTTCCATTTAAGCACCACAGCATGTACTCTAATCCCACTAGGGCCATCTGCACCCAGATTTAATTTTTCATTGTAACTCGATGCATTGTGCTTTGTGTCCCGATTCAGTACACTGTTTTTTTCCCATAATTCCAAAGTAAATGTTCAGGAAAAATGTGGACATAATGTGCACAGAACAGAATGCACAAATGGTACCAGAATATAGAGATCAAATCTACTGGAAGACTACAGGAGCCACTAGACACTTTATGAACCAATAAGGTCGTCCAATCCTCGAGTCCATAACGAAATTTAGACTAATTATCATCGCGAGGAATTATATTATATTATATTATTATAATAATATCACCGTGACCCACATTCAGTCTGGAGGAACATCTAACTGTCAAACAACAAAGCATGCAGGTTTCCTGGTGTAACCTGGTGGAACCCTTTAGAATGTTCTATATTTCTGCATAAATATGACCTAAAACAAGTCCTAAAAGTAGATAGAGAGAACCCAGTTAAACAAATGAGACACAAATATACTTGGTCATTTATTTACTGAGGAAAATGATCCAATATCATGTTAGTGATTAGCAAAAGTATGTGAACCTCTAGGCTTTAGCAGTTCACATACTTTTGCTACTCACTAATATGTAATATTTATGCAGAAATGGAATTCTAAAGGGTTCACAAACTTAAGCACCACTGTACATGTAATTGATAAGAAGCTGTTATTGAACTCCAGACATTGCTGCTGTATACAGCTGGTCGCCTCAACATCCAATCAAAGCTGTGGATCCACGAGCAGAGGCGGGAGTTAAAGTACATATGACCTTAGATATACACTTCCAAAGTTTCGCCCAATTATCGTTCTTGACAAAATCCTAGAAAAAATTTTTTGGCAGTACTGCACACCACTAGTAGGGGTTTTAAGCTAAGAAATAACAAATCAGGCTCTTTCTACCCAAATATTCACAGTCTGAGATATTTTCCCCAATAGCTAATTTTAACCACTACTTTTCATCGTTTAAACTAAACCTCTATGTAACAGCCCAGCCGTCAGACTCCATTTTGAATACATTTCCGGAGCAGACCTCGTTCACTGGCCTTCCTTGACCTGGACGTTCAGCTACAACGATGAGCGCGGAGAATAATTCTAGGCTGTGGAAATCCATCCAGTGCATAGGTCACGCGGTCTGCTGCAAAGCCTGGGATGCATTTTGTGTGGGCTGCAGGCTGTCATTACTGGCCCCTGCTGAAAGAGAATGAGCAGGACGCATGAGGACGCCATAAAAGGGGTCAAATCAGGAACGGAGGTAGGCAAGTGGACCACAAAAACCACCCACACCCTCAGAAAGAGACGGTCAGAAAGGAAACCGACAAAGATGGAGAGTCGTGAGGCGGCGCCAAAAACGCCAGAATGGGAGGGTTCCTGTCAAACGCTGCAGATGCGCAGCGACGTCCAGGAACGCGAGAGGAAACCAAAGACAGGCAGGGGATGGTGTTGTCAGTCACAGCAGGACTACAAGAATGAGAGAGAAAAGGAAAAAGGAGACGCTGCTACACGAATACAAAGCTCCGCCAAGACGACTCAGGATTCCCATGATAATTTCATGAGCTCATTTCAAACTATTTGTAGACGTTTGTGAATACAAGCAGGCATATCAGGATTCTACAGAAACAAATCGGCTGTAACGTCACCTTCAGGGAGCACTTTGCGGCGCACTGGTGAACGATTAGCAGGAATAATGTCAATCTATTGCTCTCATCACCTACCATTTCAGCAGACAATGACCGTGTGGGATATCAGACCAGCTTTGTCGCCTTGCTGTGATGCCTTTTTACCCCTAGCAGTTTCTGCCATTTTCCTTTTCAATTCCCCTTTCGATATTCCCCACGGCGTGCACAAACACTCCAGCGAGTCCATTTGTATACCGTGCGGCCGCTGACCTCTTATTTTCACCAGCAGGCGGTGGATTTCCAGGGTGACACAAAGCAAACTGAGGGAAGCCCAACACGACCCGCATCCAAAATCCCTCTGCCGGTGCCTCCAAAAGCAGCACAGGGATGCACCAGTGTCTGACCTTTAGACTTCAATCCACAAACCAGGTCGGAAATCGGCTGCTGTTAAAGACAGCTAGCTAACATGGCCATCTGTGCATAAACCACTGTCAAGAATATGAAGGATTATGACAAACTTCAGGAGGCAATTGTCCACGACAGGCTTAAGCCAGGCAAGGTACCAGCACAAAAACACACTCGGCAAACCTTAGAGGAATCATTCCGCCAAAAAAGCAGAAGGAACAGATGGAAAGTTTTCCTTATTTAAATTCCCTTCAATGTTATTTTAAGGTCATTAGTAAGTTGGCAAGGACCAAACACACTATGTGCATATTTCAAAAGAACAACCGTATTTATACGGATGGATGCATTGAAATTCACAAAATGGAGATAACTCGCTAGAGGGGTCTGAGGTGTCGCTGGAGACAAAATCACCAACTTGGCAACACGGCAGATGTCCGCGATTTGGGGGGCATCCAGCACGAATCTGAGCGTGAAAAAGCAACTCCGCCTTCTTCAGTACACAATCGTATGAAGATAACACTGAAAAATGATAATAACAGCCAAAACTCAAACCCAGGAGAAAAAACAAGTGAGCAGGAATTAGAGGGAGACATTTACCCCCCTCCAACCCCCCCAAAAACTACACCCATGTCATTTATTCTTCATCGCACTTTGTTTTAAATTTATTTATTTTGAGCTGTCACCATCATCCAGACCTTTCAAAACTGCGTTCGTGAATTAAGTGCGATATTTCTTCATACATGGTTTTATCTATAGGCTATAAGTCAGGTCTAATTCGACTTTTCCGATGCATCTCCCCACAAACAGGACCCACAGAGCCTCCAACGCTCTGGACTGAGGTGCTGGAGTTCATTCCAGTCTTTGTTTTGCAGATCTCTGAGGATGAAGAGCGTCGAGCACACGATGACGTAAAAACCACAAATCCGAGCTGTGGGTCTCAAAATCCATTTCATATCAGGTTTAAACCCACAGAAATGTGGCTTGAAACCAGTTTGGAAGGATCCCATGTGGTTTTAGCCATTCAGACGGCAGAAAATCCGTCCGGCTCAAATCGGATTTAAGTGGCCTGTCTGAAACATTTCACTGGACTGAGGTAAAAAGTCAGCTGATCAGTCAGCTTCACCCACTTCCTTTGAAGGGAGTCAGCATGTGAGTCTCTCTTCTGATCCATAATACAATCATTGTTGATACACTTACAGCATTTAGCAAAACACCCTTATCCAGTGTGACTCGCAGAATTGCTTCGGATTCTTCTTATTACACATTACAGAAGAACATGATCCAACAAAAATCCTGCTAGGATTTCATGTCCAGTCCTGTGCTTCTTTACTGAAGTTTTAGTGGCCACTGCACTTTGTAGTTCTACAGTCTGTAGTCCATCTGTTTCTCTACATGCTTTGACCGTCCCCTTTACTCTGTTCTCTAATGGTCAGGACCCCCACAGGACCAGCACAGATCAGGTACTGTTTGGGTGGTGGATCATTCTCAGCACTGCACTCATACTGATGTGGTAGTGGTGTGTTAGTGTGTGTAGAGCTGGAGGTAATAATGTTTTTGGAAAGCAAGACCAGTCCATAGGTACTTTGACATGGCCCAATCTGGCCCCCTGTGAAAAAATCTTGGACATCCCTGCTTTAGATGAACTGTTTATGATCATATCTCAGGCCACCATGTCTACTTCACCCCTGTAACTGCAGTTACTCCACAGAACAACAGAGCCGGTAGTCAGAAGCGCCCGACATGTAATGAAATAATGTGCGCACTCAGCTCTAAGAATCTCCATGGAGATAGATTACCCATTTCCTATTCAGATGTTGTTGCTCACATACGGTTGTTTGATCGCCATTTTGTTTGCACGAAAACCTAACCAAAATAAGTTTTGCACATTTCTGCCTTGAAAGAACGGCTACAGCATTTCCCTTACAGAAAAAGTGATAGAGGTTTAAATAGCAGCAGATGGGATTATAGCAAGGACAGGTCAGGTAGGCATGTGGGCGCATGAGAATGTCTGCTATGGACCCCGAAATGCTGAAAATGGGGGTGTCTACCACGACAGTCAAACAGACTTAAGTCACGTGGCAAAATCTAATACAAAAAAAATCATTCTAATGGTAATAAAATAAAATTTAAAAAAACCTGAAGCTTCTGCCAATTGGAATAATTCATGTCCAGAGACATTTGGGAAGCAATCTGTAATCACGGGTCATGTCGAGGATCTACAAAAAAATTTTTTCAAAATTTCCTTTTTGTGGTCAGTAATTTAAATGCTGACGCATCACTTAGTGTCGCAGCGCTCCAGTCCGGTCTCGACCTCATTTAGACCCGGTCTCGGGGTAAGGTGATCTCGGAAACTGTTGTCGAGACCAGCCGAGTCCCACACGTCTGTCTCGTTAATTATGAACCGAACCCTTTTCTTTCGTCTTTGAATATCAACAATATAAATCAACAGAATAAATCAGTCCTTTCTCTACAGGCCTAAATCAAGTCTGCACTCTGATTGGTTAACAGGGAAAAACCAAGTTCCTGCTCTTCCTGTTAGGTATCCAATCAATGAACACATTTTATTTTGAATAGTCTGACCCACTTGCTTTACGTTGCTAGTAGAGTTTAGGATAGATTGTTTGTTTTTTCCCTCCCATTTTATTTTTACTTTTGCATGATGAAAAAAATCTTAATCTGGTCTTGGTCTCGGTCTCAACTCACTAGGTTCTTTTGGTCTTGACTGCATAACCAACATCACTAGCTCTTACTGTGTCAATTCCTTTCAGTGACAGCTCAGAACCCAAAAATATTTATGATGCGTTTTTGACTAAGGAGTGATTAATAGGCCTGAGCTGACCTGCTGCTCGTTCCGAGTCCTCGACTCTGGGCCAGCTCGGTGTAGATTTGCCGCTTCCATCTCCCATGACCTGCCGCTCCGGTGGAAGAGGAGAGTGTCTGTTTGGTGCAAATCTGGAAGACGTATACAAACCAGTTTATACTCCAGCTCAGAATAAAACAGGACTTTAATTTGTTTGACACTCATTCAAACTGGAAGGAGAGAGAGAGTCACGATACAATGAAGTAAGGACGGGACAGCTAGGGAAAGTGGGGACAGGGTGGAGAGCCTCACCCCTCAGGCATGGACTTCTGCCTCCAGTGGGCCGTGCTGCCTGAGGCGGTGTCACTAGAGCACGAGAGGTTGCTGGGAGAGCTGCGGGTGTGAGGGGTTCGGCCCATCGCCATGGAAGAGGACAGGGCGTAGCTCTCTGAGCCGGGAGACATCCTGAGAGAGACGGAGAGGAGGAAATGACACAGGGTGTGTGGGGATATTAGGAAGGGAAAACACACATAAGATCCGAACCGGAGCACGACGACGCCCAGCCCAATGGTCTCACACACCTCTTGGAATCGAGAGGCCGTCCATCGCTGGAGACGCTGCGCGGGATGGCCGCCGCCCTCTCCGATCTCTCTGCGGACAGCGTCTTGCCCATGCTGGCCCCGAGGCTCACGGCACGGTTTGGGGTAGCGCTGTGACCCTGAGGCGAGGCGGACAGAGACTGCTGAGGGCTGGAGGACGTGCGCTGCCATTTGTTGTTGTTGCTGCGGAACGGGAACTTGTACTCGAAGGAGCCGCTCTCATTGCTCCCCTTATATTCGGCCACGGGCATGCGGTACAGCTCCGAACAGCCCCTGCAACACAGCACGGGTCCGGGAGCGACCGGTTAGGGAGTGAACGACGTTCTAAAAGGTACTATCAAACATGCAGCCTACTCATTTCAAACGTCAGCACTGGTATATGGGGTGGGCATTGGAAAGGGCTTTATGATACATCACAAGTCGAGGCATACTGTGATATATTGTGATATACCACATACTTCACTGAAAATAAACACCTACTGACATCTAAAATCTTTATTTTGAGCTGAAAATCGATAAGGTACATCATGAAAAAGATTGAGATATATTGCTGTATCGATTTTTTAGCACAGCGTAAACACAAACGTGGTTTCTTTCCACGCGATTTATTTGGACAACAGGAAATTCATCTGAGGTTATCTTCCCTCATTACATTACCCTACTTCACGATGGGAATCTGATAAAACATGCATGCACAAATACTCTGGCTTTTGCTTTAAGCTGAGGATCATCTTCAAACTCTCAAACTTTGCAGCCCGCGTTCCGTCTCGGTCCCTAACCTCTTTGTTTCTATCAGGTAAACTCATCACGTAATAGAACCCTCCCTCCTCGTGATGTACCTGCGAGGCGTGGAGTCCTCATGAGGCGGTATGATCACCACCTTCACCGTGACCGAGGTGCGCAGCAGATCGATCATCTGTTCGTGCGAGAGCGTCGCCACTGCCACCTTGCAGATCTCCACCAATCGGCTGCCCTGGCGCAGGCCGGCCTGCCAGGCGTACCCATAGGGCTCCACTTCGGCAACGATGCCCTCGTAGTTGACGTGGAAGCCCAGCTGGCCCAGGCCATTCCTGCGCAGAGTCATCTCGGTGGTCTCACAGCCTTTAGTCAGGAACTGGGGGACAGGAGAGGACACATTAATATCTGGATTATGATCTCAAGCTATTATCATCTATTGTGCTATTAAAGCACGACCTCGAGTGTGTTATTGCTTAATTATTATATCAATTATTATTAAAATTCGAAAGCATCAGCTTGCGGTGCGAGTGAGATGCAGGCACTGGCGAGCAAGAGAGCGAGAACTGCATGCTCTTGACACTTCTCACCTGTGCCAAAGCTTCCCCAAGTGCCTCCCTGTGCCTCTTGACCATACTCGTGCTCCTCATTAAAGATAACATTTAATGTCATACGCATGCTTTGAGCGACCCATTTCAAGTCCTTGTTCCCCAAGCTCCATTTGCTCCTCTGATTTTTCCTCAACTCTGGCACAGCTTGATGTTTAACCTTTCTTCAGCCAACACTTTCTGCCTTTTATCCAAAACAAAAGGGCCGTATTGATATTTTGTTGTGTAAATGTATGAAGGGAATCTTGGTGCATGTGCAGATCATCTTTGAGATGCGAGTGTGCGTTTGTGAGAGAGGGGGTGAGAGTGTTTCTTAAACCAGTCTCTTGCAAAGTAAAAAATTAATGTGACTACCTGCAGTCATTGCACCAAACAACGTTTGTCAAACAAAAGCTACGTACTGAATCAAAGGACACTGGTCAGTGGGAGTTCTCCACTCCAAAGCCTCTCTAGCTCAGCACCACGATTTCTGTGGAAAAGCGGCCCTCAGCGCTGTGATAAAAATTAGTTACCATAGCAACAGTCATTGCACTTGCAGAGTGACATCATGGGCAGGTGGCCAAAACAAAAGTACAGCCCAGCGTCTGCATGCCTCAGAGGGATGAGGTCTTTTTTAATAGCTCCTGCTCTCGTTAATGTCCACAGCTCCAGGTTAGGGTCTGACTGAAGGGGTTTCAGTGTCACGGTGGTGGAAGGGAGCATCAGTGTGCAGACGTTGAACAAAATACAGGTACATGCCAGTTAACGTCACCTTATGATTATAAATAATATGAGAAAATAATCTGTCTTACATATAGTACTGTGCGAAAGTCTTAAGCCACCATTTAGGTTGTTTCAGCAAAGGCATAATGAGCATATATAATATATTGTCAAGGACTAGACCCAAATACTTCAAACTTGCATGTCACCCCTTTATACATTTTTCCACTAATCTTCATTCCAATCTTTGTGGGCTTCAGCACATCTTAGCCTTTCCATCCTGAAAGAGTGGTTTCTTGGCTGCCAGTTAAACCCAGTTACAGTTTCATTTATTTACTGAGAAAAATGATCCAATATTACATATTAGACACAAACCGTTCTACCAAAGAATGGTTACAGAAGAATAAAGTTCATGTTTTGGAACGGCCAAGTCAACGTCCTGACCTTAATCCAATGGAAATGTTGTGGAAGGACCTGAAGCGAGCTGAAGCTGTTCTGTACGGAGGAATGGGCTAAAATTCCTCCAAGCCGGTGTGCAGGACTGATCAACAGTTACAGGAAATGTTTAGCTGCAGTTATTGCTGCACAGATACTGAAAGCAAAGGGTCACATACTTTTGTCACTCACTAATATGTAATATTGGATCATTTTCCTCGATAATCAAATGACCAAGTATAATATTATTGTCTCATTTGTGTAACTGGGTTCTCTTCATCTACTTTTAGGACTTGTGAAAATCTGATGATGTTTTAGGTCATATTTATGCCAAAATATAGAAAATTCTAAAGGGTTCACAAACTTTCAAGCATATATGTATATAGATAGATAGGTAGATAGAGAAACCGAGAGAGAGACATATCTGATTCACATCTGAATGACAGAAAAACTAGTACAAGCAAACCCAAGGCAGGATACAACCCTAGATTGGGTGTCAGTCCATCATAGGACACACACTAAGACTCTTCAGAGACAACAGCTGACGTGTAAAGAACATGCCAAACCCACACAGTCGGAGTCCAGGCTGGGACACGAACCGAGGATCTCCGGAGCTGTGAGGTGACAGCGGTAACCATTTCTGTATCCTGTGGGTGGCGCAATGATTTTGTAAATGACCTTAATTTTTCACTTGCCATAAATGTACATGATCAGCTAAGATATGTTTGGAGTCTGCTCTGGAGTTGTGAGGTTAAAGTAGTCTCTCTCAGTCTTTTCCATAAATACCCGCTGACACACCGGCCTCAAACCACAACCAGCCTCAAACCACAACCAGTCATGCGAGGTCACAGGCTGGCCGATGTGGTTCAGCACACGGCATGATTGTCTGTAATCTATACAAATGAACATCACGCTGTAAATGCTGCAACATTTATCATGGAGAACCAGAGTCACCATTTTCCTTCAGTGCTACTCTGAGAAATGTGGCGTTACCACAGCATTTCTTGGTCGAGTACAGGGATGGGAATCGGGAGTGCCAGGTCAAGGTTCAGACTTGATTGGATCAGGATTTAACGAACCTGAGCCAAAATGGTGAGCCGAGCTGACCCATGATGGATCGTGACTGACAAATGGAATAAATCAGCAGCGGCGGTTGCAGCCACTGCATCATTCTGCAGAGGAAGTGTAGAGGTCAGTGTACAGTCACCAAAACAAGGTTGAGATTGAGGGAGGAATCTTTGCAATAGTATTGGGCCACAATTAGATTTGCTGTTTTATCAATGGTACAATGATCATATATAACATTGTTGGACCTGAAAAAAAGAAAAACTTTGATTTGTCACAACATAATCCTCTTTTCCACTGATCTTCATTCCAATCTTTGAGAGCTTTAACACAGCTTCACCTTTTCACCGTTCCCCTTCTGACAAAGCGGTTTCTTGGGGATCTCCCCCTCCAAAAAGACCATTCCTGACCAAGCTTCTTCAGAAGATTCTTCAGAACCTATAGATGGTTTTTCTACTGCATACAAAAGATCCTGTATTTTCTGATTGTATACTAATAAAGACACTGAGAAACAATTATATATGGTCATTAAGGCACTGCTAAAACAATGGTATATCTAATCTAATGGTGGCCTAAGACTTTTGCACAGTATAAAGCTGTCTGCCCCTTCTAATCAAGGAGGAAGCTGAGCTGGTTCAGGTATCTCAAATATTCCACCTGGTCAGCACCTGTCAGAGGTGCATTAAGCTCAGACCATTGGATGGGCACCATGTTGAAAATCTAGGACGCTAGTTAAGCGATGCCCAAGGAGGAACCCTAATCTGAGGCCGATCAGAGTCTGGACTAACCTGCTGCTACTAGTGATGCATCGTAAGAAAAAACTATTATCCACAACAGATAATCAAAATCTGAAATCTTTCTTTGGGCTTTTTTTCCCCTTTTTATGGATTTTGCATAAAATATTATAGATACCTCACGGATCTCTTGCCTAATGTCTTCGGAGACTGAACGACTCCACATGGTCAGCATTCCCCTGTGGAAATGCCATCAAATAACTTTAATATTACTCCGATTACTCACTCCACACACTCCCAGAGCCAGCCATGCACTGTCAGAGATTACATCCTGTACAGATTAATCACATCCCCTGCTATTTAAACCCCTTGTCTGAAGCCATCTAAGTGGGTTTTTACCACTGCTTAATTTGGAAATGAAGCCCAGGGAACAAAGACATTCACAAAACGTAGAGGGAAAAAAAAGCCTGAAATAGCAAGCCGGGATTTTCCAAGGCATCCTCATTCATTCATTCATTCATGTTCCTCTGCTTATTCATTTTGGATGAGAATGAAAAGTGCTTAAGAAACACCATCATGACACACCAGTGCTGTCTGTGCTCTCACCTCCAGGCGTTTGATGACCTCCCTGAAGTCCTCCGTGTTGTTGTTGACAGAGCGTAATGAGACGCTCTCCCCGCGCTCATAGAAGATCTTCATGGAGGCGGGGCTTCCCAGACTCCAGCCGATGACGTCCCGCACGGCGCAGTTGAACACCACGGCCTTGGCTTCAGGGTCCACCAGGATGACAAAGTCGTTGGAGATGGCGAGCAGGGCCTCGAGCTCCCCGCCGGCCCCGTGGTCCTCCGCGTACACGGCCCAGGTCACGGCTCCGGGGCTGCGCAGCTCCGCCCCCGCGTACGGCCGGCTCTTCTCCTTCCGCTTGTGAGCCAGCGAGATGAATGGGAACTTGCCGGAGGGGTCGATGGGAGTGCTGGTTACGTGGCGCTCGGCCAGGTCCCTCAGGTACTCGTGACGCGTACGTGTGGCCATGGCGCGGAACTTCTCCGACTTGTGGGCGGCGTTTTCAGCGTTGATGACCTTGGTGAGCAGGAAGTCCCGGAACACTGAGGATTTGGGGAAGTTCATGTCTTCCGGAATGGGTGGGCCAAAGGCAGGGACGTCTCGGGAACGGGTCACCGCCACACTGCGTTAGAGAGAGTGTACGTTAGGGATGGGTATCGAGAACTGGGACTAAATTGGTAACCTCCTCGTGTCGAATCGGAGCATCAATCTGATAAAATATGGGATAAAAGTTGACTGGTAATTCTTAAAAACCTGCAATCTTAATTTGTCTTATTGTTGTATTGTTAATGTATCTTGTTTTTTTGTCGATATCACACAGCCCCATGTTAAACCTTTTCACACCACCTCATGCCACGTCCATTTAATGCCCCAAATTACGAAGAGGTCTCGATGTGTCGACCAGCAGCATCATTATGTTTATCAATAAACTCTTAATGATACCCATCTCTATCGTACAGGTTTTAGACTGCACTTTAGAACAGACAAGACAAATGGAGCACAGAGTAACTGCTGAACCAACACCAGACTGTGCTGAAGGGTTTCATGTTTATGCATGAGGTTAAATATGAAAGAGGGGGTGGCTGCTATGTGAAATAAGTAATGGAAGTAATAGAGCTGCGCCCCTCTGGAGTTCTACCATTTAACAAAAACAAAGCCCTACTAAATCTTCCGAATGAACAGAGCCCATGATCAAAATAAAGTCAAATACGTACAAATGGATCAGGGTTCGATAGAAATTCTGCGCATGTACTTCAGAAGGAACGGCTGCTTCTTTTTATTTGTTGGAGCAAGCTTGGAGAGGTTTGGCAAAGTCCACTGAAAATATTTGCATTTTATATTCGGTCTCTGGAAAGCCTCGTGGAGCTACCGCTCTCCCCCTCTCCTTTCCCTTCATTGAGCCTCTGGAATGGACATCTAAAGCTTCCTGTTCTGTCTGGTATGCGTGGAACTCAGAAGTGGTCGGCCAGGCTGAGCTGTAACGAGCTCCGCTGGAGCTAAACTCTCTTACAATGAGGGATGTAGGAAAGAAGGGCAAGGAGGTGCATTAAAGCATTACATTAAAGCCAAATCAAGCACCGGCTCAGCCGAATACATATCAATTTCAAAAGACGTCGAGTGTGGTTTAACATCTGTGTCATGTTAAACGGATTGTTAAATCATTTCCATCATAAACCAGGGACTTTTACTTCATATTCTCTTTTCAATACAAAAAAAAGCACACACACACTGCTGGAACCTGATCAGTGGTGCCCGGAAACCAAAGGCTTGGTGCATTTAGCTATGGAGAATGATAGTCAGCAATGGTTTTGTGAAGGTCACGAAACAGAGCACACATTCCACACACAAAATCCACTTCCAAAGCTGCATGAGGTGACCGAAAGGCCACTGACTCACTGCTAACGGGCTGCTTTGTTGCTCGTACCCGACCCTTATGGCTCGGATAGCTTGATACACTGAATTACATATCTCCGCTATAAATACATAGTGTGTGGGTTGCTGTAGCCACGTCCACGGTCCGCAGCAAACAGCCCACACAGAGACCTGCTCGAGAACGCAGACGTGTACGAAAAGCATCAGAGCTCATAAGTCTAGCGGGTATAATACCCACCACAAAGCAGGTACGACATGGGGAACACAGGAATGGCGTGTTGGCCTTGCGCTTGGAGGCCTTTCACACAGAGTCTGTTTTTCACACACGTAAATGACGCATGTCAGTTTTGAAAAAGAACACGCGTGTATTAAAGTCGTCCTTCACGCTGAGTCCGAAACTGACGGACTGCAACACTGCGTGAATTTATTATTATTTTTTTTTTTATTGGAGCCTGTTCTAAATTCTGCATTGTTGGGATGCATTAAAATCAGGCTGACCAATCAGAGCTCGGTTGCTGGGCAGAACAGCTCAAGACACATGGAGATTAAAGAACAGATCTGGTGGAGTAGAACTGAAAGGCTGGAGAATGATGGTGATAAAGCTCACAGACTGGATGGAAGCGTCTTCTTATTTATGCAAGTGCATTCTAGTCTATTCATCTGTTCAAGCTTCCTGCACTGACGATGTGAAAGAGACACATTAAGAGAAGGCAAATTAAAGGAAGCAATAGTGGACAGTTTTCAGAGTGTTTAGACCCTAAAAAAACGTACCTGACTTTTTTTTTTTTTTTTTTTTATAAAATATCGGACTCGGTGTGAAAAGGCCTCAAGTCACTGTACTGTGGACCAGGGGCCGGATTCACAAAAGTGTCTTGAGAAAGAAAGTGTGTCCAAAAGTTTCAAAAAATTATTCTTCTTCAAACAGCGTCTTAAGAACCATCTGACCTCTTTCTTTAACTCTTAAGAACAATGCTCAGAACAAGTGGAATTCTTGAAAACATTATGTTCTTAAATGTTTTCTTAACCTTTCTTAACCTCACTTGTCTCGGGCTGTAAGAGTTGATGAGGTAAGCATCTAAATTTACCAAACTTTAAACAGTTTAGTTATTGGAAATGAGGCCTGCACACTTTCACCCCACAATTATTGTTTTTCCAAGGAGGATTTTTTCCTATTGGCCATCACCACTACTTATTTGCTGAATTGTTTTTGTGGATTGATGTTTTTCCTCCATTTTTCTGTCGTCTGAGATTAAAATACAAAATCAAAATGTGTTTATTGCAAGCTGTAAAATGCAGCATAGCCTACATAAGACAACAATGAAGATTCATTTAAGAAAACCTTAGCTTTATTTAGAGAATTGCATACAAGAACTTCTTGGTTTTTGTCTTGAAATCATCTTTTCTTAAAGTTTTCCTTGAATCGAGCCCCAGACGGTCCAGGGTTCAAATCTCACCTCTGCTAGGTTTATGGTTTTGCTTACCATAAGTACGTACACCAAAAAGCTCTTGATCCAACCGCCTCAGTACTAGCAATTTCCGAAAAATGTCAGACTGTGGGTTTTAATTTTTGATACTTATAAGAAAGTAGAATTTGTTACGATTAGAACTTAACACGTATAGCACTGTCCAAAATAACCTGTACTACACACATCATCACCTCCCACCAGTTTCGCTCCCACGTGCTTAAAAATTGATTTGCGTCCCGTAGCTGCAACTTGATAAATCAGTCCTTAACAGCTGCTTCTAACTCCCGAAAATGTCCTCCCTAATTTAAAGAAATTTTTAAGTGGCTATGTAACAAGGGCGACATTTGATATGGCCGCCATCTTCCTGCAAATAAAAACTGTAAACAACACAGAACGCAATTTGGTCCAGTGTGATGAGGCGGATTGGCAAAATCTTAATCCAGATATACAGTAACTGTGTGGCAAAAGTCTTAGGTCACCATTAGGATCTGTTTGTTTTAGCCATGGTAAACAATGACCATATATACACACTGTCAATGACTGGACCCAAAACTTAAACCTTGGGATTGGTAAACAGAATCCTCTGTTTCTACTGATCTTCATTCCCATCTTTTGAGAGCTTTTTATAAAATCTATTGTTTTTTTTTTAATAATCACTCACCTTTTAGGATTTTGAAAGCTGGAAAAAAGCGAACGAGTCAGTCACCCCTTTAAACCAAACATCCCGGCTCTTAATGGATTCACACTCGACTGAAGATCCAGTTTTCAGTCCTGATAAAGGGACCAAGAAAATTATATAGGATCATAGCATTGCTAAAGCAATGGCATATCTAAACTAACAGCGGCCTAAAACTTTGCACAGCAAGTGTAAATCCAGGAATACAAGACTCATGAAGAGAGTTGTGAGGTTGATATCATATTGGGTCCACTACCAATTAATTACAAAATAATTGTACCTCAGGGCCTTGACCCCTCTAAAGCGCCTCCCATCTAAAAGGAAGACCAACCTCAGTCACGACACCACCAAACCCTAGCACTGGCCCAATTCATTTTTCACAAATGACTGATAGCAGTGCGTAGGGAAATTCAGCGTTCTAAACACAACAGCCATATAACACCAGGTGTGCCTCCATAAAACAACTCGATCGCTGACCCTCTACTCACCGACTGTGACCCGACTACCAAAGCCAACCCATCAAACCGTCCCGGTCCATGGGCTCAATTAAAAAAAAAAAATAAACCCCAAACCCAGCTTGAATTCTGTTCAGAGGCTAAAATTAGGGCCCTGCCATTCTATTTTCCAATGCATTTTCAAATTTCTTGAAGCGTGGCTTTAGTGTTGGCGAGTGTTAACTTTTCCTTCCAGCACTTCGTGTTACCTAGCCGGTCGAAACTAAACAACTCCCGCCAGAACGACAGCAATTACCCTCAGCGGTAGAATGCCTGAGAGATTGCACACAAGCACAGCTTCACCAACCAACTTCCTCGAGTTCCTCCGAGGTTTTTCTCCAAATAAATCTCCCCGAGTAGATCTCGCCAAGTCACGGGCCAATAAGACAGGCAAAATTTTCCTCATCTTATCATTCACGCATGTAAGCAGAGCAGAGCAAACAACATTACACTCAAAAAACAGTTCACACACTGAGAAAGCAGAAAAAGTAAAAGAGTCCAGCTCATTGGTGGTGGTTTATATAAAAGATCACCTGGTAAACGGCGAAGAAAAACAAAACAAATGCTCTTAGAGCAACAAGTGGTTTTCCATCAGCAGTACTCTTTGCAGGTCTGGAACCAAGAACTGGTACAGTCCAGGCGGATTGGTGGACAGCAACCAGACCCAAAGCATGCAAGTGAAAATGGCTGCTGAAACAACATTTTTCCCATTGAAACAAGACAGATCTGATTGCACGTCTCAACAGCTAAAAAGCACAACATTGTTTTTTTTATTTTAACGTCCGTCTGCTTCGAAGAGCGCATCCTCCACACAGACAAGGGTGTTCAGCACACTAACCATCAGCAGATTTAGAGTGACCCATCAATCTAACAACGTCTATGGAATGTGGGAGGAGAGGAGAGCCCCCAATGCAGACACGGGGAGTAGGGTGGGGTAATCGTTTGCATGTTTTAATCGATTCTGGGGGCAGGATCCACGAAAGCCTTTCTCAAGACAAACATGAACAAGTTTTTTTTGTTCATAAGAATGGCCAGTAACCAACTGTTTAGGTTTATAAACAATGTTCTTTTTTTTTTAACATTTCAACTTCATAAGTAAAAGTTTTCAATCAAGATTATTTCTTCCTATTAACCATTATTAGTAAAGCTTAACGTGCTAGGGGGGGGGGGGGGGGGGGGGGGGTGGGGGGGGGGGGGGGGGGGGGGGGGGTGGGGGGGGGGGGGGGGGGGGGGGGGGGGGGGGGGGGGGGGGGGGGGGGGGTGGCTTTGTGTACTAATGCAGTGACCTAGGGATCACCAAACTTCTCTCAAGTTACTGCCTGGTCATCAGATGTAACTCTAGTGCTGAAAATGTGAACATGTGGTCCAATGGGAAAGTAAATCATTTTTTTTTCCTCAAAGTGGGGTTTTACTTACATTTGATTTTAAATGAGAAGTCCCCAAAGCGCAATGTAAAACTCATCACTTCAGCAGTAGAGATTACTTATGATCAGTAGTAATTGAGAGAGGTTTGGTTTTCTTAGGTCATCGCTTTAGTACATGAAGTCACGTTAAGCTTTGTTCACGTTAAGTGTTGTAGACTCTCCCGGATAACGCAGCATTTGGACTCAAAAGGCCACAGTTGGTTGAACCCGGATGAACCCCATTTTTTACCATGTTGGAGGTGTGAACGCCAATGCACCAACTTTCCATACATTCCATTTAGCCTCGTGTCTCTCAAAGTGGAGACAAACTTAAGCACTTTTGAGCGTCCAGTGCTCTAGTGGAACGGAACGTATCAAAACCACAAGATCTGACTTTCACCACTGGGATTCAAGCCACATTTGTACGTGGTTTTAAATCAGATCAGATTGAGACGTGCGATGCAGACTTGCATGGTTCTGACATCGTTAAGTTGCCGGACACACACAATTTACATTTACAGCATTTAGCAGACGCCCTTATCCAGAGCGACTTGTGGGTTAAGGCAAATTGTGGGACCCAACAGTGGTGGGATTTGAACCCTGGACCCTTTTGGTTCATAGTCCAGTAAAACCTTAAACCACACTAAACCATTTGGTAACATTTTTTTTTCATATACCAGCAATCTCCGTCTTACAATCCAAGCAATTTGTGGGTTTTAAGGGTCCTTGCTCAAGGAAGCCAAGAGCAAACAAGGGATTTGAACCCTGGATCTTCTGGTCCCATAGTCCAGTACCCTTAACCGCTAGGCCTACCACAGTCCCTTGACGACAACACCAACGACTCCAGCATGATGTATACCTCATCCTGGAGCAACAGAGACATGCCAGTTTGTTTTCTCTTCTCTGGGACGATCCATTAGTCGGATTGAAATTAAAATGAACTTCATACAAAGTCTGTCATCGCATGAAAAAATGAATGCGATTTATATTTATGCAAAATCCAGACAGCAGTGCCAGCACTATGAAAGTAAATGCATGTATATAACAACCACTTACCTACAAACACCAACTCTTTTACCTTACCCCCTAACATACCAACCACCCCTGTTACAACTACAAAGTATGTGGACACCTCTTTTATAATGAGAGGATTTAGTTAGTTTAGCTCAACCTGGTTACTAACAGGTTCATAAGACCAAGTTCAGTCCAGATCAGGTTATTTAACATCTATGGTGACATTCACAAAAACAGACACATGGTCACAGCGACAACTAGTCACGGGCCATTTTAGAGTGATCACTTAACCTACTCGATGAACGTCGTTACGTTTGGAAGAATGGAGGAGAATCCGGAAAAAAAACCGTAAATAAACACACGCGGACCACGGAGGACCGTCTAGTCCATGTGGTACTGGGTCTCATACAAGAAAGACTGATGCACAGGAGCTGAGGGGGTCATAATCTGTACAGTACCAACACAGCCCCGGGTAATGACGCTCACCTGTAGCAAGGTGTTCTCAGAGCAGGTGGTTGTGCACGCTGCACCACCAGACAAACACGTTGCTGAAAGTGAGAGCGGTGATTGTTTGCTTGGGGGCTGAAGGGTCCTTGGCTCCCGGCTCCTGGGAACACGATGGTGACGATGTCGTTTTCCTCCCGATGTGTCGCTTCCTCCCTCAGCAGCTGTTGGTGCCAGAACACCGACAGCGAGTCGTACAGGGTGGGAGATTTTCCAAACAGCTGTTTTTTTTTTTTAAAAGTGGGCCCGTGTACACCTGGTGCCTTCTTACCTGCTGTTTGTTGTGTTTGGGCGTGTAGGGCAGCACTCGTTTGACACGTCGGAACATGATTTCATAGTCGTTTATAGGTAGTTTGTATATAAGGAATGGGTGCCGGTTGAAGGTTCCGCTGGTAAGAGAAATAGGTCAAGTTTCACATCCTTACTTTAACGTGATACACACGAGGTACCCACCCGTCGGTTCTCGACGTTCATCGTCGTCCCAGGAGGAGCGAATTTTCCCATAAGGAATAATGTAAATTTGAATTAATCTGTTCCAGACCCCTCAG
Organism: Ancistrus triradiatus; assembly: GCA_025084515.1. NCBI lineage: Eukaryota > Metazoa > Chordata > Actinopteri > Siluriformes > Loricariidae > Ancistrus > Ancistrus triradiatus. Next base: position 125,160 of record JAJAGP010001925.1, read on the forward strand.
AAAATCCACTGCATAACATTATATACATTAAATGGAGCTGTAACCTTTCCTGTCTTTTATTTATTTCAGAAATATAACATTAAATAGCAGAGCAAATAAGTGCTTACAATAATGAATAATAATAAATTACATTAATTAATAAATTAAAAATAAATTAAATAATAAAGAAAAAAATAAGTGCATCTCTGATGCAAACACTACAATACAAAACTCATTCACGCTCTTCCTTTTTTTTTTCTTTCCTTTTTAGGAACTTTTGCCATTGGCAAGCCAAGCCAACTGTTTAGCATGTCAACATGCTCCTGGCTAAAGCTGGCTCTCTTTTTAGAGACTATATTTCCTGCCGCAGAAAATAGACGCTCAGACAATGTTGAAGTAGCAGGAATGCATAAATAGGAGTTGGCTAGCCTGGCCAATATAGGATATCTGTCTCTTAACTCCATCACTGTCATTATCCAGCTAACAAGCATCAACCCTGCTATTCCGGTTCGCATAGTGAGAGTGCGCCGTTACGTTTCCTCACTTCAAAACGGAACAAACTCAAGATATCGTGGTGACTTGCGCTGTTGCTGAGCTCTAGTGATGGGAATTTTGGCTCTTTTCAGAAGATTCCGTGTCGGCTCTGCCTCGCTCCATTCAATCGCTCATTTTTTTTTTCCCAGCGTAGAAGTGCTGCAAGTAACGTGAGCGGATATGATAAGGCGGGGGACACAAATCATGTGACAACGAATCGATAATGAAATTCGTTGTCGACACTTAATAATCGATTATTATCGATTTTATCGATTCATTGTTGCAGCCCTAATCACCATGTATCGATTCATGATTCATGAATAGAGTTTCGGCTGAAACGAGTCACACAGCTCGACTTGTACAAGCTTAAGCAAATGCACAGAGTACAGAAATTTTTCTAGTCAAAATGGGTTCGAGAACCAAATCCCCTACTGTACCTCCCTACAGCGCTGATGAGACCTTGGCTCTGGACATCACAGTTCCTACAACAATAATACCAGTATTGAGAACAAAGCTTATAGGATTCAACTCCTGAATGTTCTTAACATCAAGTTGCATCCATAATCAGGTTCAAAACAAGTAAAACACTTTAATCAGTTCAGTATTTCCTGATAGCCTGATCTATATTAATCACATAAATGCAGTACTGGTGATTGCCACATTAAATATGAATATCATATTGATATTTCAGTGATACTTCAACCAGCTCTAAACACTGCCAGTATAAATGCTACAGCATGCGAGAACATCTGGTGCCAGCGCATAATAAAAGATTTAAAACCAAGTAAAGGCATGCGTCAGTAAGTTAACCGCCATGTTTGGCACCAAGCCATTTGTATAGCAGGTCAAAGGGTTCAGTTTCGTTTGTAGGAGAGGTTTAGGACACTCTTAATGTTCCCAAGAGCAGAGCTAGAAGATTCTGGTCCAGTTAGATGTGCTACTTTATCTTAGAGTTGAACAGTGCTTTGTGGTTAAATATCTCTTTAGAGATCTTGAGTAAAGGTGCAGAACTTCATAACCAAGACCTGGCCGGAGTTCTTATATAGATCATGATCCTCTGTGGAATCTCACTGTGGCAATTTTAGCATGACCAGTTAACCTAACGCATGCCTTTGAAATGTGGCAGGACACCTGGATACGCCCATGATGCAGACTTAATCAAAAAATTGGGCACCCCTATTGAAATAAACTACATGAAAGTTAACCTCTGCAGGGAACAAACCTATATATTTCTGCAAACTGTAATAAACTTAAGACGGCCATTCACTAGCACACAGTCGCTGTGACCCAAGCTCCAATTTGGGGATATGCCCTCCGAGTCTGACAAGGATAAGTCGGGTTAATAACACCTATTAAAGGTTAATTCCCCCCCAATACACTCCAATAAAAATGTGCATTAACATTTGTAGAAATGTCTGCACTTGCAGTACTGTGCAAAAGTGTCAGGTCACCATTCAATTTGTTGTTTCACCAAAGTTATAATGACTATATAATTATCTCAGCCTCCATTACAATACAACCAGAAAATACAGAAAACTTGTATGCAGCTACAAACGGTAAGTATTTAGTGTGACCTCCCCTTACACTGGAGTACTAGCAGAATTTTGGAGATTCAGGAATGGTCTTTGTGGAAGGGTAGCAGCCAAGAAACCACTTTTTTGAAAGAGGAACAGGGTGAAAAGGCTAAAGCTCACAAAGACTAAAATGAAGATCAGTGGAAAAGAGGATTACGGAGTGACGAATCCAAGTTTTGGGTCCAATCATCGACAATATGTTATAGATGGTCATTACAGCATTGCTAAAACTACAGATCTAATAGTGGCCTAAGACTTTTGCACAAAATCAGCCAGACATGCAATTTGACCAGGGGTGCCCAAACACGTAGACGGGAAGGAAGAAAAGGAAGAAGAGGAGGAAGGAAGTGAATCAAGCAATCATTAAATTGTGATTATGATCTGTTGTAAGGCAAGACTGAAGGCTTGGAGTAAATCTAGCAAACAATGGCACGATGATGCAACAGTCTTCATCATGCCAGCAATGAGAAGCCACAAGACTGACTAGATGTTTGTGCTGGGATTCACAAAATCCCACAGTTTGGGAGAGACATGAGCTCATAATCAGAAGGACACATTGCAGGCATGTGATGTTCCCAAACACTGAGCTAAACAGCTGCCATCAGCTTACTGCGTGTCTGATGACAAAGCCAGGCACAGACCGAGGCCATGAAGAGCGCTGGTAGCCAGGACATGTCTTAGGAGGTATGGGGAAGCTGAGGAGCTTTTAATGCTGTTAACACCATTCTGAGAAATTAACACCAGTAACAAACTGGCAAAAAGCACCCAACACCAATATTAGTTTTACAGACTTTACTGTAAAGGGCATTAAAGCCATCGCACTCCAAACCCGACGCGAAAAAGTCACGCAGAAATGCAACCTTGGATGCCCGACACTGCCAAGCTACACTCGGCTATCTTGGTTGTTGCCATGTCAACACCAGAGACATTAAGTGGTCAGCGAGTTTGTCGGGAACTCGTCGAATTCGGTTCGCAACCCGTGTTCACGGCTCTCATCGGTTGCTCGGTACTATGGGCACTTGCTTAACTTGTTTCAGTCGAAACTCGATTCACGAATCACGATTCAGTGCAGAGTGATTCAGGTTCGCAATAGGCCTCAGGAAAATCTCCTCTGTTTATGGTGTTGTCTATTTTTACATCTGCAGTACTACTTAGTGCAAATAAGTCTCCATCGGTCCTAAAAAGGTTTAGTTTATAAGAAGCAACCGAAAACAGGAATTGAATGCTCCAGAACAGAGTTCACCAATAGAGTAAGTGTTTTGCCTTTTACGTTTCACTTTCAATCCATTACTCACTCAATGACAAGAGATTTTAACACGATAACAACAAACATTTTTGTAAATGATTTTCTGTAGGTCAATAAGTGTTTATAAACATTCTAAACATCAACTTTACTTCTCACAGGCTCTGCTGTTATGGACTTGACCAGAGATTTGACTTGTGATGGATTTATCGGAGCATATCCTCATCACAGATCAGGGAGCACCTGTACAATAGTCCATTAATGCATATAATGGTATACAGTGTGGACTCTATGGGGGTCTGAAACAGATTCATTCAATTTACATGATTCCTTATGGGAAAAATTCTCAGTATTCGTTTTCAGTTCTCGACAAGCCTTCTGGACGAGAACCGAGGTACCAATGTCCCTGAAATTGCGCCCTTCTGAGCTTTCGGTTGAGCTTAGTTCGGTCTGCCTTTAAACAGTAAGCTAACTTGCTTATCTGTAAAATGCACGAAAATAAAACCAAACTATTTAGTGTTCATGGCATTAAGACTTTTGGGATATGGCTTTAAGACATTAAGACAAATGAAGGCCTTTTTCTTTAGATGAAACAATTGAAGACTTAAGGATGAGCAGACACCCTGTGCTAGGTCAGTTTTTCAGTGGAACTATTCCGATCGGAAGCGTTTCCGGGTTTCACTCACTCTTGGTGTCGAGCTGAGCCCGGTACTTGCTGAAGCCTTTAAGGCGCACTCGCTCTCCCAGCAGCTGCAGAAACTCTTCCAGAGCAGGGCCAGCTGACTCGTTGTTGTACATCTCCTCCTCGCTGCTCTGGCCTGCCAGACAGTACATCACCCCCACCTTCAACTGGAAACTGAGCTGCATGCCAGAGGAGACGGAGACGAGCGGTTATGCGACTCAAATGATCAAGTCACTAGAATGAATGAATTTACTAGAATAATTATTAGAATAATTCCCCGAACAGAACGATCTTTATCACAGTTTGCTTGCTGATTGTGTCTGATACCCCTTGCTCATCCAGCTTCATCAGTTGTTCTGTGACTTTGGGTGTGTTGAGGGCGAGACGAAGGCAGTGAGCATTCAGTTCAGGCACAAGGTATTCCAGCACTTCCTTCAGAGGCAGACCTCGAGCCAGACCGTGCTTAGAAGTAGAGGGCACAGCATCCTCCAGAATCGAGCCCCGCAGCGTCATCAGCTGTAGGACAACAGGAGATAGACAGTGGAGAGGGGAACTCATTACATTAAGGATGTGTCGCCAAGATTTATAAAGACACAGTTATAAGTCAAAGTCAGATTTATTTCCATAGCACTTTTTACAAGACAGCATCGTCTCAGAGCAGCTTCACAGTTTATCCTCCACAATCTAAGCCCAAACTGAGCAAGCCTAGGGCAACAGTGGCAACAGTCCCTAAACATAAGGAAGAACCCTTGGAGAACCAAGACTCAAAAAGGGGACTCGACCTCCCTGGGCAGCCTAGATAATACACATAAAGTTATAATGTTATCTAATTTATTAGGGTTAATTAAGTATAAAGTAACAGTTTAATCAAACAATCTAGAGAGAACATATTAAAATAAAATATAAAATAGGTAGGCTGCCCTGTCTAGGGACGTTCCTGCCGTGTGCCCTGTCTCTCGCACCGGCTTTCTCACGACCCTGACCAAGCATTAAGCAGATTAGAAAAATGAATGAATATGCAGACTAATAAATTAGAGATAATGTAATATTATGAAGAGTATAATAAAGTAAAGAAAATAAAGCTATAGCATATTACAAATGGTATAACCTAAAATATTGCATAAAATAATAAAATTAGACGATTTCATTCTCAAATCCTATATTTAGCAAACTATAAGAAAACATGTCTGTTTGGACTGTAGTCGCTTTCATTGGCGCATTCAGATTGGTTGCTATGGTAACGATGCCGGCGCGTATGTGCCAAGTAGCACGTAGCGGGCTACAGGTGGCCAATTAGCAGCATTAACACGGATTTTCCACAATTTCATGTAGGAACATTCATTATTTCCACGTTTACTTTCTTTGTACTTTGCTTTAAATGTTTTAAGCCTTAAACAGAATATCTCTTCATTCTTGGCTCTTCCTGTAGGGCGGGGGTGTCCAAAGTCCGGCCCCAGGGCCAAATCCTGCAGATTTTAACTGGCCCACAGTATCACTCAAGAATGCATGGTTGGTGGCATATTGTCAGTTTTTAATTTCAGGACTATGCAAGGCCATTGGTGCCAAAAGTGAGGTTCCGAACGGACCTTAAGAAATATAACCCTAGCTTTGTTATCGAGTTCCATAGGTCTGGTAGTATCATTTGTAAATATTTTAAAGAAAATATTCATCGTGAATTTTGTGGGAGGGGGTATGGGGGGGGTTCTTGTATTGTAACTGATTGCAAGACTCCACCTAGATTCCTTTACTTCTTCCCATTGTGCTCACCCATTGGTTGTCGACAATATTCACATCATTACCTGCATAAACCAAGGCTGTGGACTGTGGTAGCCTAGCGGTTAAGGTACTGGACTATGGACCAGAAGGTCCAGGGTTCAAATCCAACCTCTGCCAAGCGGCCGCTGTTGGATTGTAATATTGTATCAGTTGTAAGTTGCTCTGGATAAATGCTGTGGATAAATAAGGCGTCTGCTAAATGCTGTTAAATGTAAGGCTTATGCTCATATTAAAAATGGCTTTATCTGGGGAAAAAGACTCAAGCCAGCTATTCTGACCTAGGCCGGCACGGTTTACTTTCGACTGAAGGGACGCCTCTTCCACCAAAGGCAGGGGAAATGTCACACCTTCATTGCTCCAAGATGTGGTAGTCCATCACGCGCAAGTTCATCTGTGCGTTCGTTATTGCTCCTGTCGAGAGCCGAATGACATAAAACCCACAAATCTGATCGGTCTGGGTCGCTGCCTCTAACTCCAATTCTGATCAGATTTGAAACCGCATACAAATGTGGCTTGAATTATATTAGGAAAATGCAGATTCCAGTGGGTTTTAGCTGTTTGAACTGGGCAGAACTGGCCAGATATACCAGGTTTAAGCTTCTTGTCTGAATATAGCTCTTTTGGCTTATTTTCCAGTCTGACACTACAAAATTTTCCAGTGTTACACTACAAAAAGTTTAAGGATCACTTCAAAACAATCAAGCACATGGACATAAGCCAGGTGAAACTGTGATTTCACCTACAATACTGAGCAAAGGTCCAATAGGTTTGTTGTTTTAGCAATGCTATAATGACAACATATTGTCAAGAACAGGACAAAAAGTTCTGATTTTCAATCCAGTCTTGGTGAGCTTTAGCCCATCTTAGCCTTCAACCCAGTTTCCCTTCCAAAAAAGTGGTTCCTTGGCTGCTACTCTTCCAAAAAGGACTGTAGAAGGGTCAACTTGGCATCCCAGTGAAGCTGCCAGATGCTGCTATTGCTCAGGCGAAAGATCACAATAAATACTTGCACTGTAGCCTATAGCCTGATTTTGTTTTTTCAGCTTAGGCACTGCATACAAATTTCCTGCATTTTATGGTGAGACTGAAAAATAATTATAAAATAAGGTCATTATATCGTTGCCCAAACAATGGTAATCTAATATTAAGTTAGTGTTTTTTTTTTTAACATTATGGTAAGAGCGCTGTTACTTAAGACAGCAGTGACTGAAGAAACCAAAAATGTCCAGTATCTAGTAAAGATAACACAAGCAGGCAAACTTTATCATTATTTATTTGCTCATTTATATTCCAGCTTTATCCTTGTTTATCCCACGACATGTGGAGGTCCAAAGCCTAATATGGAACTCACAGGGTACAGGGGAACATGTATCTTAGATACAACAGCATCACTCGGTGCTTGGAGATTTTGCAGTGCCAGGACACGCTCACCCTTCAGACACGGGCAATTACACATCAGTGTGGTGCCCAATCCAGCGGGAAGGCCAGCAAAAATCCGCCGAGCCACCTGAGCGCCTACATAAATGGTTACTGACATCAACAGAAGAGAGGTCTGCTGAGGGACATGGCCACTGGTTTTTGTATTCTAAGACCTACAACAGATTCCCTAATGTTAGTCCGACAAGGCATTTAAATTTCTTGTAGCCATTTGCATCCACCAAAAGTCGGATAACGTAAACAAAAAGGCCTTCAGGATAAGATGAATGTTATTCCTTAAAAATACAACAGAAGAGGACCCAGAACAGAAAGGTTTTTTCTTAGTTCAGTACAGAAACCTAATATCAGTTATTACAGAACTCTTATCAAATGTTACTAATTAATTACACACAAACATAGGCATAAAAACAATCACTGGGGGGGTCAGGAACAGATTAATTCCTATTTTCATTACTATTTATGGGGAAATTTGATTCTGACCTCGAACAAATCGGAGTTCAAACGTCTTTCGAACAATTATGTTTGAATCCCAGGTTCCCCTGCATCTGCGCTGATCGGCACAAGGATGCAAAGAGCATCTTTAATTGCTTTAATTATTATTACTACTAAAAGAAAAGTTACATTACGCTTATTTAACTGCTCCAAAAATAACACCTGTATCGCATCATAAAAGATCGGATTTGGGCCACTTTTGCCTGCTGTGTGAACCCAGTATAGATGGCTTTACAGACACTTATCTCTATTAGCTTTATAAGCAATAATCGAACGCTTTTGCGGGATTTACATTGTTACATCCAGCTACACCAACACCAAGACGCCTTCCATCCATCCGCTCTCCCGGTTAGCAAACGCGCTTGCTGCGCTGCTCAGGACTAAAACGACAGGAAGCGCTGCTATTTAAAACAGCAAATCCAACCCTTCCAACCTACCTGCGTGTTTGGAAATATGTAACAAGACGACACAGCGCTGAGTCACACCAAGATCAAAGCCATTAAGTCTCATCAGAGAGCATCTGAATCACAAGTAGTTCTATAAATGTAACCGGGGTGCAAGGCCTCCATCAAGGGCCTTTTTTGATTAGAAGGACCTGAGCTGCATCAGTCCATCAAGCAGCTGTCCAAAGCTCTGAGATTAGGGGGCAGCGCGGTGACGGGCCCGCTTGGCCGAGCTTTGCCAGTCGGCGAGCTGCGTCTAGGAGAGCGTTATGTAAGCCGGCGGTGGGCGTAAGAGCTGGATCTCAGCACTGCTGGCGAAACTAAAGATGCTACCCTGAAGAGGAAACGTCACTGCGGCGTCTAGGCTCACCTCACTGGTCCTGAAGATGACCCTGTAGTTATACTGGGGACCGTGCTCCTTATGGTCCTCCAGCTTCTCCCGTCGGAGGCTCACAGCGACCGGGCCTAGCGTCTCATCCACCCCCAAGTAGTTCCAGTGCTCTATAGGGACAGTAGAGAAAAGGATTTAATCAACTTCTCATATCTAAACCATCACAGCACCTCAGGTGGCACAGCAGTCCTTATACACCAAACAACTATTGTATATATATTATAAATATTAATTGTAAATATATATTTCAGACGCGATCTGTTCTAAAGACGCACCAAATATTCAGCAACCAACACCAGTCGGCCACAAATAAGTGAAAAGACAGAAGAATTTATACCGAACAATGACTACTTCTGCTGTAGAACTGTCTTAGTAACAGCCTGGCCTATAAATCAGACCCATTTTATTTGGTGAATCTTAATAAATGGTCTTTTTATTCAATTAAAACCTATAAATCATTATATTTGTGTTTATTGCCTGTATAATAAAGTTACTGGGAAATTATGTTCCAAGACTATTTGACTAAAGGGCACAGTCTGATGTTTTCGCAGCGGGGTGCAGATACAATGGAACTATTTTGCCTGGCGGAATGTTTAACTAATCCTTTTTTCCTGCCCTCTCTCTTAAAATCGAACAGCATGGCTATAACAGAACTGTGGTGCGACCGCAGTACACCATCCTCATCTGACGTTATGGAACTCCATGTATTATCGCTTACATGACAGACAATTTATGAGCATCATTCTAAACCTGAACATTTATAAGCATGGACTAGACGAATGCAGATCCGATTGGTTGTATCTGAGGGAGGGGAGCCCGGTTAGGGGATCAACCCCTGGTGTTGCAACAACAACCACTACCCAGCCTAATACAGGTTGGCATCCCATCCAGCCATGCTTACACCCCTGCTCTCTGAGTATAGTCACTGATCGACCCTGACCAGAAAACAGGTTTATATGCTGAAAAAAAATCAATCCCATCAAAAAAATTTCCATTAAAATTCGTTTTTAAATGGACTTTGCACTGCTTGCAATCCCATTCACCAGTGTGTCGATTTCTCTCACTCGCCCCGCAATTCCCCAATGACATCCTTTGCTATTTAGATCCCCTGCTGGGACGAAGCTACATGTATGGTGTTTAAAAAAAAACTGGACTCTCAGATGTCTTTCTGCGCTCGCGCCTTGGCTGTCCTCACGCTCTCCATTAGATACTACCGAACCCCAGGATTCGACCCTTCTTCCCCCGAAGCTTCATTAGTTCGGTTCTGCGTTTGTGTCTGCTCTCTTGCCCGGCCTAAAAACGTAGGTCTTTTATCCTCTTTCTGTGCATCTCTAATGCTTAAAATACAGAACCTAGAGTTTTATTAAATAGATTTAGCACGCCGTGTTTGCTATGGATGAGGAACGACTCGTGGCGCTACGGATTTAATCTCGTTAGCGTGTAAGCATCCTTTCAGAATCAATATCTAAAGTTTAGACTTTAATGATCAGACAGGCAATTGTCTACACCAACCTGTGACACATCAGCACAGCAGCCCACACTTCGAAATTATAGGCCTCTATTTATATACGTTAATAGCTACACTAACTCACACATTCCTCCCACAGACAAGGTTTCCACCACTGTTATAATGAAATGTTTAAAACGACTAGGACAAATTCTATCACCAATGACATCGGGAAAGACATGGTTCCAATACAGGCAGCATTTGAATACTTTATACCTAAAATATAAACTCCCAAAGTATCATCCAATTATCGTTATTGATAATATCACAGAAAATATTGAGATAATTGTTTTCCTCCGAATCGCACATCCCTAAAGCCAGTAGTGTCACACTAAACTAAAATGGATGTGATATTTTCTCTACTTCGATTAAACAGTATTAAACAAGTACAACCAAACAATTAATAGCAATATTTCAGTACAAACTTAAACTAAGAGCGGAAAAATTTATAAAATGACACTTACCTCTTAAATAGAAGTACTTTCTGTAGTAATAGGCACCCAGGTCCACGTGTTCTAAAATGTTGCTCTTTCCCCGCTCATGATGAATACTCTTGCCATCCTTGGGAGCTTCCAGCACGGCGACCCCTGCGTTACTGAAATGGGTGTTGGGCGCGGCCTCGCGGGACCCTTCCTCGTCCCTGGAGGAGTTGGAAGAACCGCTGCCGATGCTCCCCTGTTTCGAAGGGCTGATGTTCCTCTCGCCTTCACCGCCTATCTCGTTTCTGAAACAGGGGCAACTAAGGACCAGGTCGTTGCTTTTGTCGTCTCCGGAGTCCAGTCCCGGGCCGTCCTTGGCGTTGAGCTCTTCTTGGCTGCCGCAGGGAGAGCCGTAGGCCCCACTCTGGTTGGAGGATAGGGAGGAGGTGTTCGAGGCCGACGCGGCAGCGGCAGCCGAGGCTCCGGTGGTGGTGTTTTTCCTCTTGACGGCACTCTGGCGGCTCTGCACAGCCTCGTTTAGGTCAAACAGTACGCTCTGGACGTCGTAATGGCCAAAGCCCTTCTGACACACCCAGGGCTTCGGCGGAGGGCCCGCCTCCTCAGATTTCCCGTCCTCGGCGTCCGAACCCGCCCGGGAGGAGTCCCCTTCGGCCTTCACGCTACGCAACTTGCGGAATATGGACTCGCCCCCGGTCTCGGATTTGGAACGCCTTTTCAGATGCTTCTCCCTTTCCTTCAGGCGGCTTGCAGGACTTCCTCGTGGGGGTCCCAGTGGGCCATCGGGCAGGTCAAGGGCGGTCTGCTTGTGCGCTACCGTTAGCAGCTCACTCAGCTTCTCGGGTGCTGGGCTACGCTGGTCAGGGTCGTCCGTCTGGTAGGCTTTAAGCATGTCGAAGAAGCTCTCTCCGGAGACGCCGTGCTTGTCGATGGAGGAGGTGCTGCCGTACTCGCGGTGCATCGGCGTCCAGCCGGAGAAGGACCAACCCTCGTTGCCGTCACCATCTAGCTCGCTGATCGTGATGTCGCTGTTGCTGCGCTGGCGAATGCGCCGCATGCCCTTGCGTGGTGAGCCCAGGTAACCGTCAGGGGAAAGGAAGCGATTGTCTTTGCCTTTGCTCTGGATCTTGTTCTTCAGAGTGTTCTGGATGTTCCGCAGCATGGACGAATCCTGAGGGCTGATTAGGTGGCCCAGCTTAGCAGAAAGGTTGCTCTGAGTGCTTCCAGAGGTGGTCGATGGCGAGTCCGTCTCCACTGTAATGTGCCAAACGCCGCCGCCGCCTCCACCTCCTCCACCGCCACTTCCACCCCCACTACCACTTCCACCACTGCTGCCCCCACCTCCGCCACCTCCGTCTTTCCTCGGGGGCCAGTCAGCAACGCGTGCCCGGACTCCCATCTTTGGGACTCCAGGCGTGCCTCCGGACAGGTGGGTGCTCTCGCTGCGTGGAGGCGGCGCTCCTCCATTGGGCAAGCGCAGACGGCGGGTATAGAACTCGTCCGAGGCGGGCACAGAGCCCCCGACTGAGCGCTCGGTCTGAGAACGCTTCAGGCTGGTCATGTCGCGGTTGTGAGGCAGAGCTCAACACTGGAGCATGTCTGCAGGGCACTTATAATAACCGGCTCTGGAAATCATGCGCTGCCACTTTTCTTAGGAGGCCAGAAATAATCGAGACGGGACACAATGTAGATCAAAGCAGCGTTATGAGATTTTCTTCTTAATGGAAAACAAGCAACATGATGACATCGACAAGGTTCAGAAGTCTTTAGCCATCCCGTCTGAGACTGGAATCTATAAAGAGAAGAAATATCACTAAATCATGTGCTTCATTAAGACATGACCACAACACAACAGTGAAATCACCTTCAGAGCACAGTCATGGAAACCAGACCTACAAAAACAGCACTTCCCAAAGTGGGCCCCCCTTGGGAGAACGTGGCACTATTGCAGAGGGGGTGCAGCAAGGCAATGAATGCTGTTAGTCTGTTTCTGTATTTAGCGTCACTACCAGCATCAAGGGTGATATCAGCGACATAGTCATAAACACACTCAGACCGGGTCAATTTAGCATAATCAATTAAGCTAAAGCACGTCTTTGGACTGTGGGAGAAAACCAGAGTACCCGGAGTAAACCCATGCAGACACGGAGGACATGCAGACTACATTTAGAAAGGACCCAGACCACATCACCTGGGATCAAACCCAGCACCTTCCTGCAGTACCGATCGACTGGCCATTTACCAGACGGTTTTTCACCATGATCGGCCAATCACTCTCTCATAATCAATTCTGTGCCGGTCACATTTACACTTGAGCAGCACACAATGGCGACGGCTACCGATGCATGTTCACGATGAAGAGTCGTTAGATTTCAGTTGTGTTTTGAGTGCTACTTGGTCAACTAAATAGTCTCTCTATATAAAGTGCATTAATAATGAGGGAGTAAGGATACTAATGAGGGAGCAGGGATCCATTACAGACACAGCCATGTCTTTAGAGTGGAAGTTCTTCAGAGCGTGCTGTTCGCATAGCAAAAATGAGCTATGAAGAAAACTCAAATGCTCGAAACAACAAAAGTACATTAGAAACAGGGATATTTTGGGTGTGATATTCATCAACATTGATCTCAACTGGATTACTGTATTCTAACCGACAAGTATACATGAACACTTTCTACTGAGCTCCACTTGATTATTAACAGATAAGCTGCAGGTAGGTGTGGCAAAAGATGACTGGAGACTTCTGAAAGGCAAACGACTTTAAAACGCTTAAATTCCTAACTCCTCAAGCACCACTCATTCTGATAAGGAAAATAACCAGTATTTGGGTCAAATGTATTCTCACATCATGAAAGTCCAATTTTATCCATGTGATGCAGATATTTAGAGTTTACTCTAGAGACCTGTGGACTAGTTTAGCAGCTGTATATATGCTATACAATGGCCATAAATCTATAATCTGTATCCAGTATGCAGAACAGAGTGATTCCTAAAATAAAAGTTCCATAGGTATAGCACTGTGCAAAAGTCTTAGGCCACCATCAGATCAGATGTACTATTGTTTGGGCCATGGTATAATGACGACGCAATTATTTCTCAGTCTCAGACCTTTTTTGGCCAGGCAGAGTACCATGCTAAAACAACAAATCTAATAGTAAAGTACTGTGCAAAAGTCTTAGACCACTATAGTAGGTAGGTCCTATTTGGTCTGAGACTAATCCATTATGTTTTACGGGAGTCGATTTGCCTAATGGGTTAGACCGATACAGGCTGATCAGGTGTTCAAACACGGCCTGGCTTCAGAAATGCATCACTGTTGTAGCACATCCTACTACTTCTGTTCAATAGTTTCACCTTTATTGTGAAAAAAACCTGAAATAAAAGTCTCACTGTGCTGAACTCCCACTGATGAAATCCCAAATGGCTTACTTCTCATTCGGTCGGAAATAAACTCCTTTCACATTTATCCTGTCACAGAAAGGCAGCACACCTGACTGAAAATAAATGATTTCTGGCTGCTCGGTCGCACCTCGTGCCTGTCGGTGTGAAAGCGGGGTCGGGCTGGAATTAGGCAGGCGGTGCAGCATGTCATGGGTCCATTTTATAAAATGCTGCAGGAATGCACCAAGAGAATTTCCTGCATGACACATTCAGGATAAGCAGTGAAATGTCAGTTTTCTTAGTTGCCTGGCAACCATCTAGCAAGTATTTTCTGCCTGTAGAGCGGCAACGCTGCTTAGCTTATACGAGAAAAAAAGAGAGAGAGAAAGGGAGGGAGGGGAAAATTCGAGAAGAGAGAGAGGTTGAGGGTAACAGGGTGACATAAATGCACAGCGACTTCACTGACCTCCGACTGAGTATGACAAGGGAAAAGAGGGCTCCATCAGCCCGGGTAAGTGAAGTTATTTAAAACAAACAAGCAGCTGGGAAAAATCAGGTACTGGACATAGCGCAGGCCACAAGCAACGATACTAAACACTGCTCTCACCCTGTCATGTAAGTAATGACATCATTAAGCAGATACGAGAGCTCCCGTGCTGTGAGCAGCATGACCCGACTAACCACTCTTCTGTTTTATACACAGTGCAGATGTAATCGTGAAGTCATGGTCCTGTCAACGGGCCTCCGTCCTTTATACACGCCCACCTTAAGCAAAGAGAAAGCTCACACGTTCACCTTCTACAAAAAAAAAAAAAAAAAGGTGAGGTCATTCCCGAAAATGAGCAGCTGAGCGCACGGCTTTCTCACCTTCATTCATTCTCACACTCACACAAAGTGTGCTGCAGGTGCCTTAGTCAGAACGAGCACTCATTTAGCCCCGAGTCATTCACAGCTGCCAAATTACAGCACTAAAGACTGACAGATCTCGTCTTTCCTTTTCACACTGGACTAACAGTGCAGCTAAAGAGAAAGACAGACAATGCCCGAGCACAACCTACCTGCTAATACCGAATAATAGAATAAGGTAGTGCAGGGCGACATGACCTCAAATCAATGTCATGATTAATTTCACCTCGATTTGAAACCTTGACTGACAGCAACAAGCTCAGACGGGCGTACGCAACAGTGAAGCGAGTGAAAGTGTACGTGTTCTCAGAGTGTGGCGAATTCAAACTTTTGTTCCCCAAGCACTGCGCAAAGTCTCCTCCAGCACATCCCAAAGATTCTCAATGGGGTTCAGCTCTGGACTCAGTGGTGGCCAATCCATGGGCGATAATGATGGCTCATGCTCCCTGAACCACTCTTTCACAATCTGACCCTCTGAGACAGATGAACATCTTCCACGACCACAGGATGTGTCTTTGGACATGGTTGTTTAACAAATGAGAAGCTGCTCACTGCATTAGTTAGGGTTAAAGAACTTGTTGCCAGATTAAACATAATCACCAATGAAGGAATTATCTGATGAGAGGCTCTTTTTTTAAACTATTTAACTATTTGCTTAGTTAAATCTAGGTGGTGACCTTTATTGGCCAGGCAGTGTATATGGAATATATGTATATAAACTAATGGTCGACTGATATGAGATTAATGGCCCATGCTGATATGTAGAGAGCAGGGTCACCCATGGCCGATATATAATGTCTATGTCAGGTTCTCTGCATTTTCCCCCCATCCTTGTATAGCGGATATATCGTCACTGCCAATTATCAGCCCCATTAATCGGCCGACCAATTCAAAGTCCATCACCAATATAAACCATATCTGCTTATAACTGGTCATCATAAACTCTAGCCCCTTAAATTCTGTATCATAATTGATTTTCATAGCTGTTTTGCATGAACGTTTGTTTATTTATTGTTTATCAGTTTTATTTAATGCCGCATCAGCATCAATGGCTATATTCTGGAGAGAGGTTTTATCAACACTAGTCATGGGCCAATTGAGAGCTGCCAGTTAACCTAATGCAGGTCTTTGTAAAGTGCTAGGAAACCAGACTATGAATAAGAATAAAAGTAAGACCCGTTACTGGTGTCTCCAGATATGGGTACCCATACTGAACAAAAATTACACCTCAAAAATTGTAAACATTAAGGTGTCCACACAACAGACTTGTGATGTCATCAGAGGACGTCTGAAAAACAGGCCATAACATCCTCTTAAGCCCACCCTCTTGGATACAGAAGAAAAAGACACCTTGATTGTAATGGATTCTAATTCTAATTCATGGATCTGCAGACAAGGAGTGTTTAGAGGAAGAATAAAGCTGTGGACGAGCAGAGCTGGGCTCATCTTCCCTGATGTCTTTATGAAAGACCTGGGGGAGGAGCAGCATGCTGCTCTGGAACAATGCACATAATTGTACCTTTTCAAGCAAAAGGACAAGTGCGGCTAGATAACCGGTAGCCTTCATTTATAATCACTGACTAGATTTGCAGAGGCTTGTTTTATGCCTATGCACGAACCAAATTACAGTTTCGCAGCATATTGCTTAGTAACCTTTAAAAGCTAAAGCCAAGGTTACACATTTATCATCGTTGTAATAAACCACGAAACATTCGTATTAAAAAAACAAGCCAGATCACTCTCTCAGCAGCAAAGCGGCGGCCCGCAAGCCATGCCAATAATAAAGCTCCGGATTCACACCTCAGGGCTTGGACACCTGCGGTGGGAGGTGTCGGGCCTGGGTGCGTCACGGTGAGAGAGGCTAGCGCGTTTGGCTTAGGTGTTCCCGCCATGAACGTACAGCCACATGATTCAAGCCCAGACAGTGACTCAACCTCAGCGACAAGCAGCAAACGCAAAACGAAAGCGCCAGACTCATCCCATGTCCTTTTGCCCCGTCTTGATACAGGAACACCACTGCAGTGTCTAGGCTAACCCGTAAAGGGTTTGTCACAGAGCCTGGCAAGCGTACAAGAGGAGCAACATTGCTGGATAGAACAGGCATGATTTAAGGGCATTGCTCAGGCCGGCACAGTGCACGACTTCCAAACTTGGAAAAGACACGGCAGTCAAATGAAGAGACTGCCTACCATCGGGTCTGGATAAAGAAGTTAATACAGTGCCAGCAATCAGTTAGGAAGCAACCAAAGTAAAAAGAACTATGTTTGATAAGAGCTTAATTGGTGTAGAAAAAAGAAATGTCCATGAAAGATAAAATGCAATAAAGCTGTCAAAAACTTGTACCGTCTTAATACAACTTAACAGCAAAGTTAAATGGCGGTTTTTAGCAAACTGCAAACAAGTTGAGATCTCACAAAAGTGCCATCAACTGTCTTTTGTACTGAAAGTGAAAATCAAAACGATTACTGCCGCAACCGTGGCTTTTCCTCAGTACGTTTCTCAGCACTCCTCACTCCCGCCATTCAACTCCCTACGTCACGCAATGCCGAGTTCCTCATTTAGCACAGGGGAGTGCAGCAGAACATCATACTGCATATCACTCACCTGGGGAAAATTCACAAATTCAGAATATGGTTTCTGCTGAATGTGTGTATTATCGGATTCTCATCGTACTGTCGAAATATCGTAAGTCTGCCCTTCGTAAAATGGGACTCTGTTCAGAACTTCACATGGCTTTTAACACTATTATTACTATACGATATTTAGGATTATCCACCTCAAAATTGTTAGGAGTGGCCTCAGTTTAATGACTATTCCCACTGGGGTGTAAACATGAACACTATTTTGATCGAGCTATAATCGTATGTCAGCAATTTGGCATAAAATGTACATGCCCAAAAGCAAGTGAAAATCCTTACATGAAAGCCACTCATGTCTGGCTTGGGTTTCCACAAAGCACCAAGTTCCACAGAGGATTAGACTGGACAATGCCAAGAACCATGTGGACAGGTGTAAAGCAGACCCGATTGGACTAAGGTGATTAGAGCAGTTGCTTCTGTGGGGTCACTGGGGTCATTGCCCGGTATCCGGTCTGCTATGTTCATCTTCCCTTAGCTATTGCTTTAAAGGCTTGGCTTCATGAGGGAATCAAGAGCAACACCCCAATCCAGCATTAACACCGATTAACATAACCGTGAGACATCCTAACCCTGACCGATTATCAAGTTTGACTTTGTATCGGGACGACGTTTAGCCCTCTAAAGAGGCAGGCAGACTGCAGTCACTGCTGTTCACAAGCCGATATTCTTGACTTTCTGCTCTTTCGTTCTCTTCCACCCACTCGCCCTCATGACGTATAGAGCCCAGGGTAAGATAAAAATGAGCACGATGTGCCGAAGCAAACGGCGCTCAGCACGGGAAGCTAACTGATGTGCCTAACTGTGAAATGTGTTTGAGTGTGGGTACTGAAATACTCAGCGCTCATCCTCTTGATCAGTTCAAAGAAGAGGAAACGGGCAAACAAATGCACTTAAGCCCACACACTGCAAAGTCGCAGGATAAAACTCGCCACACAAACGAGCTTTCCTGAAATCTGACGGGCTTCGCTGCTATTAAAAAGCCCTAAATTAGTGTCTTTATTATTTAACACTGTTTACACCTGTGATGCATTTTTACATGGCTTACCTTAGGCTAAGGTTTTAATATTGTAAAAGGCATGAAGTAACATCTCATGCACCATCCATCTACGTCTGGGTGATGGGGTTATATTATCTGTTAAACATTTAACCTGCGAAACAGTTTTAATGACAGTATACCGAACATAATTGGCCATTTTCATTGTTCAGCTCATTTGTATAGGGTCCTATGTCACTTTCGGCAACATTCCTGGCATGGTTTCTTAACCCAAGTTGCCCATGGTACTGCTGCTCAGGGGATCTTGTAGTTGGGCTATGATTCCTACGTGGGTAAGACTGTCCAAGACTTTGCTTATATTCCTTGTTTTAGTGCATCCGGGATATTTCTGGGAGTTCTGTGGCATTCAGGGTTGTACTGATATTATGGTGTGACAGCTACTGCATACTGGTGGGGGTTCTCCTTGTAGGTGTTGATGGGCAAATCTTGTGCCCTATACGGCACCTGGTCCATATGGTTTGGTGTGCTCTGTTGGGGTGAGGAGTTGTTATTATTTTCCTGACTTTCCCACATTAGCTGCCTCCTGATATATGTGGAGATTACAAGTTTGGTGTCTGGCGCTGGCAATTTTAGGTGTGGTATTCTGGCAATTTTCAAAGGTGGCATGAATTGCAATGGCAGCCACCTACTGTGACAGGCTCCAGCGCCCATCTCTGAGCATGTGCTATGAATGGGGCACCAATCCATTGCCTGTCTAGCAGTCAATGAGCCCTCACCAAGAGGTACATCACCCAAAAGTAGTAAAGGCCTTTTTATAGAGCAGCGCCTTCCTGTCGCAAGACCCAAGAATATACCATGCCAAAGCACTTGACAAGGAGACCATTGCTGGCTATAGAAAGGTTACAAGCAAACTCTTGGCTATGCTTCAGTAGTAAAGTTAAGATGGTTCTGCTCTACATCTCTAGATTCAGAGGCTTTAAATACGAGCTGCTGCTGCCTTGGAAGGAACACATGGATCCGGTCCAGGTAAAGCAGCAGCACTGTGTTGGTGGAAAAACTTGATTCAAATGTCGTAGTAAGATGGGTGTCCAAGCGCATTAATAGATGCGTGGCAATGAATCAAAGCTTATTTGGCGTCCACACTCTGGTCCATCGCCCTTCCAGAATCAGTACTGTGACACGCGGAATATTTTATGAGAAGGACCACATCTCACGCCGAGGCAGCAACAACACCATCTCCAACAAGAACCCATAGCAACACAGTCACAGGGACGGTGGGTGGAACGAACCGAAATAGCTGAGAAATGGAGAGAAAGGGAAAGTGGGAGAAAGGAGAGAGAGAACGCCATGGTACAATTAACAGAAAAGCCTGTCAAACAACTCGGCATGTAATTCTAGCCTTTCAGAACACCACTAGGAGGAAAAAGAAGAAAACCTTGGTGCTGGGCCAAATACCTGTCTTTTCCTAAACATCAGGGGACAAACTATGCTAGTGGTTTATGAGGATAATCCGGCACCTCCAACCAAAGCCTCCATTTGCTCCCGAGCTTAAAAACGGAGGTCATACGTGGAGTTTTGACTCAAACGAACTGCATTCCAGAGCTGACAGATTGCAGAAGTTCTGGAGGTGTTCTGTACGCCAGGAGGAAAGGCTGCAGCTAATTAGCTGTGTGCATGTGAACATGGCTGTGAGCAGGGCGCTCATTGTGCTGCAGCAGGTTGGTGTAGGAGGAAGGATATCGCTGTGAGTCATTACATCCAGAAATGGCTTTGCGCTAAGCAGTAAACACCTGTGATCTGGCTGCCGCACAGCACGGCGCGGCACGTACGCGAGCACGTTCTGCTTCCATTACACGGGGCTCCACCCGCGTACCGTCTCCTCCAAACCGGAGCTGACGATTTCCCCAGAGCGAGAGGTGGCTGATGGATGCGTGTGGCACTGCAGAGAGGAGCCGAGAGAAGCGGAAAACAAGAGCAGCACTCACGCCGAGTCCTTGGTGAACCATATTTGTCTCGCTCTTTTTGTGCGGTCGTCGGAGAGAACAGAGATGGAATGTGTGATGGAACACGCTGGCACAGATGAACCTCCTGGCAATATCCTGCGCTTCTGGAAATAAGATGAAGTCTCGCAGCAAATCCAAAGTGTATTGCATTAGTATGCAATCTGAAACGCAGCTCCATTCGCTCTAGCGAAACAGGAGAGATGAGCTGAAGTATGATGAATAAATGGCCGGTATATGAGCCTACAGTCAACATCTATATGTGCACCAGCATGGCAGAGTGTATAATGCCATGGGTAAAGCACTCTCTCACCAATCTCTCAGTCCTCATTTTATTATACATACACTGATCAGGAATAACATTATGACCACCTTTCTAGACTCTCTGTCCATTTTATCAGTTTCACTTACAACATAGAAGCACTCTGCAGTCTGTCTGTCTCTACATGCTTTGTTCGTCCACTTTACTCTGTTCTCTAATGGTCAGAACCCCCACAGATCAGGTACTATTTGGGTGGAGCATCATTCTCAGCACTGCACTTATTACGCTGATGTGGTGGTGGTGTGTTGAGCTGGTACGATTGGATCAGACACAGTAGTACTGCTGGAGTGTCACCAGTGTCACTGCTGGACTGAAAATAGCCCACCAACCACAAATATCCAGCCACCAGCATCCTGTGAGCACTGATGTAGGATTAGAGGATGAGCAACACAAACTGTAACAACAGATGACCTAGTGTCTCTGACTTTCCATCTACAAGGTGGAGTGATCAGGTAGAAGTGTCTAAGAATGCACACAGTCAGAGAACAGTGCTTAAACTCCAGCAGCACTGCTGTGTCTGATCCAATCGTACCCGCTGACCACACACTAACACCACATGATTGTAATAAGTGCAGTGCTGAGAATGATCCACCACCCAAACAGCAGCTGATCTGTGCTGGTCCTGACCATTAGAGAACAGAGTAGAGAGGACGAACCAAAGGATGTAGAGAAACAGATGGACTACAGTCTAATTGTAGAACTACAAAGTGCAATGGCCACTAAAACCTAAGGAAAAAGCAGAATATAAAATGTCTTGTGAGCATTGTTTTATAGCTCGCATGCTACATGCAATAGAATGTAGATCTGTACCAGTGGGAATCCTTACAGCTTGTAATGATCAGCTCTGGTAAAGTTCCTGCCCCTGAGCACTAAAGTGAAACTGGGCTTTAAACTTTGAAGTTATGGGCAATACAGAAACTAATGGCAACCTTCCCTTACATGCTGTCACTTTAGTAGAGTCCTCCCTTCATATCCATGGATTTAGCCGGATCACTGAATCCATCATTGTGAAGGTTAAACCCTCTGAGAAGACGCGTTTAAACTGTGTTGCTGATGGTGATCAGAGCGGCGTTTGTCAAGGCGACCACAGAAATAATGACTTGACTGGCGTTAGATATTCTGTAGCTTCCCACCTTTTCAGAGACCGGTCTCTCCCCTGCAATCATTAAAAAATTATTTGCTTCATGTCTCGTTCGTTCACAAGGAATGAATGAATGGGGCCATGTATGGTGAGATTAAGCCAAAACTTCCTTCCATTAGTGAGAGCATTGAAGATGGAACGTGGCTGGGTCTTCCAGCATGACCATGATCTCAAACACACCACTCAGGCAACGAAGCAGTGGCTCCGTAAAAAGCATTTCAAGGTCCTGGAGTGGCCTAGCCAGTCTCCAGACCTCAACCCCATGGAAAATGTGTGGAGGGAGTTGAAAGTCCGTGTTGCCCCAGAACATCACTGCTCTAGAGGAGATCTGCATGGAGGAATGGGCCAAAATACCAGCTACAGTGTGTGCCAA